>PVIU01008899.1:0-79894 GCA_004026605.1 Ondatra zibethicus | reverse complement strand
GGGAAGGAAGGAAAGAAAGAAAGAAAAGAAACAAACCAAAACAAACAAAACAGAAAGCAAGCAAACAAACAAAAGACAGAGCATCCACCCACCTGCTGAGGGCTCAGAGGCAGCTCAGAAGTATAGCTCTACCTGAGTCGGAAAGCCTTCTTCATCACTTTGCACCCCCAATGGCTGGGGAAAATGTTAACACTGCTATCTAAATAGAAGATGGGATGTAAAAGAAATCTGTTGGTTTGGTTTGGGATGTGCCCAATGGGAGATTAATAACAAAGTTGAGACATCCAGTATGAATTAATTGATCTGATATTGTTTCTAAAATTCCTGAGATTCTGTAACTTCCATTAATACATTTCTTTTTGGATAATTTTGGAATTTTGCTTTTGGTAAAGAAAGCTGATTAAAAAGGTGGGGGTAGAAGATGGCTCAGTGGGTAAAGACCCTTGCCACTGAGCCTTGTGACCAGAGTTTGATCATGAGAACCCATAGAGTAGAAGGAAAGAACCATCACTATGGAGCCTTCCTGATTATTGTGGTACTATATGCACACACACATGCAAATACAATAATAAAATATTTAAAGCAAAAAGACGTTCCCTAAAACTTTTATATCTATATTTTGAATAATGTAATCATCTTTTTGGGAGAAATATAGCCTTCAGCAATTTCATGTCCCAGTTATCCATTTCCCTGACATGGGTATTCATTTTGGTTTAGGATTTTTTAATACTTAAAAGCTCACCTGAGGAAGGCTCAGGGCTATACGAGGATCCCAAACACCCAGTGTAGTCACTGGCCAGCTAATAAAAACTTTCTATTGGCTTAAACCCATGTCCCAAGCAGTCTTCTCTGGTGAATACCCTTCAACAATTAATACAGATGAGAATAACACAAATAATATGAGCTTCATAAAAGTTAAACTTTGGGCTCCAGAGATGACTCAGTGAATTAAAAACACTCACCTGGCAATTGGGGTTTATATTCTTAAAACACATACAAAAATCTGGGTCCAATGATATCCTTTTTAAGGTACAGTACTCTTAAAGTGAGATGGAACATGGAAACAAGAGAATCACCCACCTACTCTTGGGCTAGTTATCCTGGAATATGCACACACACACACACACACACACACACACACACACACACACACACGAGCACTTTAAGAGGTGTGGTGTGACACATACATGAGAGGCAGAGGCAGGTGGATCTCTGTGAGCTCGGGGCCAGTCTGGTCTGCAAGAGCTAGTTCCAGGACAGTCAGGGCTATATAGAGAGGCCCTGTCAACATCAAAATAAATAAATAAATAAAAATTTAGAAATAAATATAAATATAAGGAAAATATTATTCTTTCTAATCAAACAAGAAAAGACAGTCTATCCAATTCCTTATATAACTAACTGTACCCAGAATTCTTTATCATTTGATTAGATCAGTAGTTTATCTGATTAAGTCAGATATTTTGTCTCATCTGTGAGTAAACAGAAAAAAATTTTTTTTATTCTGAGACTTTTGCCCTTACTGATTTTAGAATGTATTTTTAAAGGCCTTAAATCTTATGTCATTTACTCGTTCGCTATCCACCAGATGATTTCTATTGGCTCATTACAAACGTGTGTTTCCTAAGCTCTGGTGATGCAGAGGACTATTAGCCATCTTTATATTACTACAACAACATTCCCAAGGCAGACAAGTTTATAAAGAAAAGATATTTGTTCAAACTCATAGTTCTGTAGATTCCAGATGAGGGTGTCCCATCTGACAATGACCTTCTTGCTGGCAGAATCCCAGGGCGGAGTAGAGCATCACATGTTAAGACAGATGGAGGACATGTGGGTACCCTGTGCTCCTCTCCCTCTCCCTATGAAGCCACCATGATTTGATCATGGCAACCCCACCACGATGGCTTGTCTAATTATGGCTGCATCCCAAAGGCCCCACCTGCAACACTGCAGTCCAATTTCTGTTTGCAGTCCAGTTTCTGTCCTCTCAATAACTGACTATAAGGATTCAGTTTCAACAAATGAACTTCTGAGGGACTCTCTGAACCATAACCAGGAAGAATAAAAGCAGGCCCCTCCCCTAGATAAAGAGAACTGAAAATGACAGCTATCATATTAACACTCTCTTTCCTCTCCTGCCACCTTAGGAGGGAGGTTGCCATGTTGATCAGCATCAGGCATGAAGTTAGCCCCTAAATTCTTGGCAGATTGTCAAACCTGCCAGACTCAAAATTAATAAACTATTTTGAGTGTTTTAAAATGGGAAAAAGTGAGCCTTTCATGAAATTTTTTGGTCAAGGTGAAGACACAATTGTTATAAACTTGACCAGGGGATACACTGATCTGGGCATGCAGAAATGGGTGTGAGGCCAGGCAGGTGTGTACAGAGAGGACGGGCCCCAGACCCTATGGGTGTGAGGCCAGGCAGGTGTGTACAGAGAGGATGGGCCCCAGACCCCATGGGTGTGAGGCCAGGCAGGTGTGTACACAGAGGGGATGGGCCCCAGACCCCATGGGTAGGTTTCTGAGGGTGGCCCTTGTTCTCACATAGTTGGCCTCAGTCCAGCCCCAAGCAAAGGTATCCAGATTTTGTTCAATTCAAATACCCAAATTTCCTCAGACTTTGTTAAACCTGAAAATCAGGAGAGAAAGGCCAGTTCCACATTTTTTTTAGACAAATTTGAAGCAGGCTTTAATTAAATACTGACTAGGGTGATGGGCTCTGGCCATTCTGGAGTTCCCAGCAAATGGCAACCCCATAAGGTTGCCCTATCTCCCATTAGGTACAAGCAGGAGCAAGCATGCATCCTGACGTAGTTCCTACCCGTGTATCTATCATCTACATCCAGTTAGGCAATCTGTGCAGGTGGATCAAACAAACTTGTTTGGAAAGCAAAAACAAGTGTCTTGTTATCTTATATGGACAACAATCTCTAACATTCAGGGAGTATCTGTCCTTGGGCAAGGAGCTTACAGGTCAAAGGCATCTTTGTTTTGTGGCTCTCTTAGGCACAGTAGTTAAGACTTAAAACAGATCGTTGACTCTCACAACATCTCCACATCATTTCGGAACTGAGGCTGTCTCCAAGAGGGGAATGGCCTCATGCAGGAGAGTGACACTTACGGGCCAATGCAGAGGACTCCTGGTAGAATGTTGCACTAAGCCAGAGCAGCCTGAGTCAACTCCCTGCAGCTGATCATAGGGCTTGCCATGAGGTTTCAGATGCCACAGTAAAAGCACAATCTACACAGAAAATTAATAAAAAAAAAATACTGTGTGACGGTTACCACCAGTAACATGAAAACACATTGCACACTTGGGGGAAGAGCTGAAAATCCCAACGCAGCCAACAGTTTGTGCCCAGTGCACAAGATGCATAAATGCCAACAGTTTTCCACAGGAGGGGGAAACTGAGCAAGCATGTG
This sequence comes from Ondatra zibethicus, assembly GCA_004026605.1. Taxonomy (NCBI): domain Eukaryota; kingdom Metazoa; phylum Chordata; class Mammalia; order Rodentia; family Cricetidae; genus Ondatra; species Ondatra zibethicus. The sequence goes on along the minus strand of PVIU01008899.1, from coordinate 76,465 downwards.
TATGGCAAGAATGTGTAAGGAAAGAAACTGCATAGCACTTGGTTTCACGGACTGCAAGGCAATGGGACTGTGAAAGAAACTGATGGAAAACCCAGCCAAAGTGCATGGCAGGAACCTGCTGAGACTGGAGAAACAGACAGCTGCATCAGAAGCCACTTCTGGGGCTACTTACCAAGTTAAGCAATCTTACTATATTTCCAACCACTTAGACTTGTGGATCCTTACCCAAGTGATTTTTAAGGTTCTCACACTCAGAATCTAAAACAGGAATGATTATAGTAGCCTTATTAATAGTCCCCTTCCAAACTGTGAGTAACCGAGAAGTCTTTAACCAGCAAGTGGGGAATTAATCTGGGCACATACTGATGATGTTAGACTCAGAGTAAAGAGAAAGGAGCTGCTTATTAGAAAAGAGTGGTGGTGGTAACTTTAGGAAAGTAACTGAGACAAAATTACCTGCTGTGGAATATTTATTTAACTATGTAAATGTGTGTTGCATTTGTTTAGTCTGTATATGTTTAACTATGTAAAGGTGTGTGGTGTGGGAAGTACTTCTGTTTTGTGTTGCTTTTATTGGTTAATGAATAAAGAAGCTGCTTTGGCCTGTGATAGGGCAGAATAGGGATAGGTGGGGGAACTAAACTGATGCTGGGGGAAAGTAGGTAGAGTCAGTGAAACACCATGTAGCTGAGAAAGACGAGAGCTGCCAGCCAGAACCTTGATGGTAGGCCTCAAGCCTTATAAAATAATAGAAATGGGTTAATTTAAAATGTAAGAGATAACTAGAAATATTCATAAACTAATAGGCCAACCACTGTTTTAATTAATTCAATTTCTGTATACTTATTCGGGTCTGGGTGGCTGGGAAAGGAACAAGCAGCCTCCGCCAACAGGTGCATTGCTGTTTCACCTTGCCTACCTAAAGCACCTGATTGGTCTAATAAAAATCTGAATGGCCAATAGCTAGGCAGAGAAAGGATAGGTGGAACTTGGTGGTCAGAGAGAGTAAAGGGGAGTCACCAGGCAGCTTTGGAGGAAGCAGAATGGGCAGTAGGGAGATGAGGCACCACATGGCAGAATATAGATTAATATAATTGGGTTAATATAAGTTATAAGAGCTAGTTAGGAACAAACCTAAGCTAAGCCAAGTTTTCATAAGTCTCTGTGTCATTATTTGTGGGCTGGTGGTCCCAATGAGAAAATACTGCTATGATTACCTTTCAGGAATGAGCTTTATTAGAGAGAGAGCCTAGTGGCCAGGGCAGCTATGACTGGGCATTGCAGTGTACACTATTAGGAGACAGAGTGTCACATCAGAGACAACATGGCAAGGGATATATAAAACAGCTGCTTCTGTTCAAGTTGGATGTAGCTACTCCCAACTCTAACCACCACCACATGGACATTCTAATTTTCCAGCCTTGCTTTTCTGTGAATTCCCAGTCCAACAGGGACACACAAGGCTCTCCCATCCATCTAATGTGAATGTGTATGGGTGTGTGTGTGAGCATTTACAAGGAGGGGAAGAATTCTACCAAGGAGTGCAGACTCTTATGTGGAGTCCTTGTGCTTATGTCTTCCGGTCTCTGCTTATTCCAGAAACACTTAGGTTGGCACCTCTTTTCTCTCGGGTTCTTCTCTACAGGGAAATTCTTCTTTCCTGACTATCCTAGTGTGCTGAGTGTTTATTTTACCTGAACTAAAGCAACTGAATGTATATCTATATATCTATATGCATATTTCACCAGTATATATACATACACACATATATATCCAGTGGTATATATAAACATACATATATATTTATCAGCATATATACACACATACATGTATATATATATGTGATTATGCATATGCATGTGTATATATGTGTACATGTATGTATATATACCTATATATTACCTGTACATATACATATATACCCACAGTATATACACATGTATATTCACCAGTATTTATACATATATATATTCACCAGCATATATAATACATATATATTCACCAGTGTATATATACACACAGACACACAAATATGTGTGTGCATATAGGTGTTATATATCCATATGGAGACACACATATACTGGTGAGTATATGGGTATAATTTCCCTCAATCTGTCAGTTGAAAAGGCATAGAACCCTGAGAACCAGATAAAACTGAGAATTGTCTTGATTCCCAATGCTACTCTCTATTAGAAGTCGCCATGGATTAACGTCTGGTCCTGAAACTGGGACAGGAAATAAACAAACAAACAGAGCCAGTGGTGTCATACAAGGTCAGAAGTAGAGAAAAAGGCTTTTTATAGAATTTTGTCAGAGTCAGGGAGTCTCAAAGAGGTCCCAACAGCCCAAGCTAGAACAATTTAAGCAATAAAATAAACCAAATTATAAAACAAATACCCATAAATCAATAAAGAAACAAATGTTTCACAGAATTACAAATAATTTATGAGCACACCTCCCCCAAGGGGGCAGAATCCAAGTTCCCCCTTCTTAAGTGTAGACTGCAAATGTTGACTCATTCCCAAAGAGCACAGCGTGGAAAGAGGAAAGAGAAAATTTAGAGTAAAGAAAGCTAGCAACCATGTCCTGATCTGGGTGATTAAGGCAGAAAGCCCAGTGGTAAGTCATGTTGATGGAATGTACTGTGACGAAAATGGCACTCTGTCACTGTGTCTGTCTCCCTGCCCGTAACTTCCATACATCACCAGTACATCAGTTAACTTCCAATAGACACTGAGAAACACTGGACAGATACACTACAAACCGGTCAAGGCTGTTGGAAACAAGGTACCAGTGTGGAACTGCCACAGACAAAAGAAGACTCAGGAAGCTTGACAATTACATGTAATGTGTTTGTGGGGTTCTTGTTACAAGGTAACAAACTAAGGGCCTGCCATGCCCTGTGGGAGTCAGCTGACAATAGTCACTCACTCTTGATTTGGTGATTGTTGTAATGGGAATGATAAGGAGATGGAATAGAGGTGAACAGGAACTCCCACTGCCAACTCAACATTTTCCTGAATATCTGAACATCCCCAAGAAGTGTGTGTGTGTGTGTGTGTGTGTCTGTGCATGTGTGTGCATGCATGCACGTGTGTGTGTATTATGGTTTATTGTTTCACACTAGCCAAAGTGTGATCATAATAAGGAAGTGTGGAAATTAGTTAAAGACTTAGTAATGTGTTTAAAAACTAATCTCTAAGCACCAACAAGTCCTGCTAGCAATTACAATATATAAGACAGTAGTTTTCAATAAAAATAGATAACTAATCACCTTAGAAAAAAGTCATCTAAATAGAAAGAAAAGAAAAAAATCTAATCAAAGATTCTCAACATAAAAAATCGTTGTCTGGGTAAAGGAAGGTGGTAGAGCGGGGAGATGGCTCAGTTAGTAAAGAGCTCACCTTGAGAGCAGGAGGATCTGAGTTCGATGCCCAGCATGCATGTATGTGTTTATAGTGTGGTGACGTGTGCTTGTGATCCCGGTGCTGGGGATGCAGAGACAGATGGATCCTTGGAGCTTGTGGGCCCAATTGCCTAGGTTTCTTGGAAAGTTTCAGGGTAGGACCATAGAGACCTTGTTTTAAAATATGATTTTAGAAGGTGTCCAACTCCAGGCTGTCCTCTGGCCTCTACATGCATGTATAAACACACACACACACACACACACACACACACACATGGGTTCAGGGGGGGCTGACTTCTTCCTACTGCAAAGGTCAATTAGAGACGACTCCACAATTAGCGCTTGGGGAAGAGGAATGTTCTTCACATCTGCAGAGAATATCTTCTACCTAACAGCCATCTTGAAACAGCACCAACAGTAAAGCCAGACTCAGGCTGTTACATCTCTAATGTGCTCTAAAAAGAGATGGTCTTAGTCCTTTCCTGACTGTCCCACCCTCGTGATGGAAGTGTCTCACTGGTAGAGAAGCCCTGACCACTTTTGCCAGGTGAGGAACGATTCTGTCTTGTGTTGTTTTGTACGACATGCTGAAGGACCCAGATCATTCTGAAATAAAAGAACAAAGCCTTTGCCCAAATATGCTCACTTGGGAATAGAGCGGCCATCAGGCAATCCCCCTGCTAGAAGGAGACCCCCAGACTCATCAGCTTGCCTTGAATGTGGCACAGTGTGCGCTATTCTGAGACTGCAAGAGGAGGACAATCCCTGCAGAAATTCTTTGACTTCAGTCGGTAAATATAGGACAAGAAAGTTTTCATATCCAGGAATCTCATGAGAGTAGTTTTTACAGGAACTCTTGGCCCACTGGGAAACAGCAGGATTTCTTGGATTCAGATTTTGAGTATGAGCCAGAGGCAGATATGAACCAAGGAGAGTGGATCATAACTAGAAATCAAGCTTCCTCACCTCTCTTCTCTAAGAGGACTTCTATCAAAAAGCTCCAGTGTCTTGCCGCTTTCACTTCAGCTTGTCCCTCTGGGGGCTGAAGAGGCGGCTCACAGTTAAGTGCACTTGCTGCTCCTCCAGAGGAGGAAGTTCAGTTCCCAGCAACCATGTTAGGCAGCCCCTAGCCCTCTGTTGCTCCTCAAACGTATCTGATGTCCTGAGCCTCCTTGGGCACCTGCAGGCATGTGCACATACTCACAGGCAGACACACACATAAAGGTAACAAAAAAATATTTTAAAAGCTTTTCAGCTGCGTAGCTGTGTTAGTCTAACCACCCATGAATGTGGTCCCGAGTTCTACCTCCAAAGTTCTACCTCAACTCTTAGTGCGGGAGAACCATTCTATATCTGTCAATTATGTTTTAAATAAACACTGATTGGTCGGTAGCCAGGTAGGAAATATAGGTAGGAAAACCAGACAGGAAGTAGAGGTGGCACAAAGAGAACAGGAGAATTCTGGAAAGAAGGAAGTCCATTCCTCCCAGTCCTGCCCAGACACGGAAGACACAGGATGTGACCTGCCCCACTGAAAAAGGTACTGAGCCATGTGGCTAACATATACTAGAATAATGGGCTAATTATAAGTTATAAGAGCTAATAAGAAGCCTGAGCTAATGGGCCAGTTTGTAACTTATGGAGACCTCTGTGTGATTTTCTTTCGGACCTAAAAACTGTGGGAACTGGGCAAGACAGAAACCCCAACAAGCCGCCCAGCCCTCATGTTACAGAATGGTGCCCACGTGGACAACTGCATCCACTTAAAGCCTGAGAGAGCTTAGGAAGTAATTCGAGACAGAAAAGAATAGAGTAAAGCATGGCTTTTTGGTAGCAGCAATTTCTCGGATCAGCGCTGCTTACTAGAGGCAAGCAGGTGCTCTCATTTAAGAAAGGCTTCCTGACTCAGTTTTAGCTGCAAAACCTTGCAGTTCTTTTAAGAGGTCCTGCCATGAAACACTTACATAGTGTTGATGAAAAGCTGACCACATGGTTCTTGGTTTTCAGCCATAGCAGAAAAAAAGCTGCGTTGTTTTAAAAATGCCAGCTTTCTGGGCTGTCCTGCCAGGGCAAACTCTGACTCTTTCAGGAAGGCGGTCCAACTATGGAGCATTTGAGTGTGGTTTGTGGACACACTGCTGCAGCTTGCTTACTGGCAGGGACCTTGAAATGCTGTAGAGTTGCAGCAGTGACCACAGCTCTGGCCAGTACCTCAACCATGAGGCTGGAATCTCAAAAAGCTAAAGAATGGGCTGGATCCAGCTGTCAAAGTCACAGCTTTTATCCTACCCATATTGCTTGGTAAATTAAAGACTCATGTAGTCAGAAAAAGAGAGATATATAGTAAAGAGAGATTTTTTAAAAACTCTAAATGGTTTACTGTGTGTTAAAAAATATATGCTGGCTTGGGAGAGAAAAGAAAAAGGTTAAAGTCCTTAAAATAAAAAAGAAAGAAAGAGAGTAGCTGGGTGTGGTGGTACACAGTACACACCTTTGATTCCAACACTTGGGAGACAGAGGTAGACTGACCTCTGTGAGTTAAAGGTGTGGTGGTACACGCCTTTAATCCCAATGCCTGGGAGGCAGAAACAGACAGATCTCTGTGAGTTCAAGGTGTGGTAGCACACACCTTTAATCCCAGCACTGGGGAGGCAGAGACAGGCAGATCTCTGTGAGTTCAAGGACATCCTGGTCTACAGAGGGAGTTTCAGGAAAAAGATACACAGAGAACCTGTCTCAAAAAGCCAAAAGTTAAAAGTAAAAATAAAAGAAATAGAGGTTAAAATAAAGCCACATAAAGATGGAAAATACACAGAGAATCTTGATACTGTATGTTATTATGCTCTCTTTGAATTGTTTGAATGCTGAGGAAGGAGCAACACCTGCTAAAAGATATTTGCTTATAAATGCTGCTAAACTAATCCAAGGTAGGTATTTTGAAAATACCTTGACTTCAAAATTGAAGTCAAAAGGTATGTTACTTTGGAGAAGAGATTTTGCTTTTGTTTCCACAAGAAATGAGAGGCTGTGGATTCATTCTGAGTTAAGAAAAATCAGGTTTGGCCAAGGAAGACCACCTGAGAAATCTCCAGTAGGAACAGATGGCCCAGATGACTGTGTTCTACATCCAGAACAGATTCAAGATGCTGCCTGAGATGATCAAACCTCACAGGATACTCTAGTCAGGACTTTATCATAATTCTAAATTTTCTTTAGGTCCCCATAAGATTATCAGCGCCCCAACCAGCAGGAAGTAGTCTGGAATACTACGCTCACATTCCCAATAAATGGACTGTGGCTATGTTCCTTTGTTTAAAAAAAAAAAAGAGGGGGAAGTGGTGCGGGAGAACAATTCTATATCTTTCAATTATGTTTTAAATAAGAGCTGATTGGTTGGTACCCAGGCAGGAAGTATAGGAGGGAAAACCAGCCAGGAAGTAGAGGTGGCACAAAGAGAACAGGAGAATTCTGGGAAGAAGGAAGCCCATTCCTCCCATTCCTGCCCAGACCACCGAAGAAGCAGGATGTGACCTGCCTCACTGAAAAAGGTACTGAGCCATGTGGCTTTGGGCCAATCAGTTTTATAACCTAATGTAGACTCTCTGTGTGATTTTCTCTGGGACTAAACGGCTGGGGAACTGGGCAGGACAGAAACCCCAACAAGCAGGCCCCCCCTGTTACAAACTCCATCAGGAAAAAACCCAAGCTTCATCATGGAATGTCTCTTTACCTCTTCTGCTCCATATATGGTCCTAACCCAGTAGCACCCTAAATTCTAACCCTCAAGAACTCAGTGGCCTCATCAAGGCTTCATAGAATCTATCCCTACTTCCTTCAACAGTCTGGCAGGTCTCCAGCTTGCTCAACAAGTTCATTTTTGTGTTGCTTTCAAAATTCAGCTTAGAATCACTGCTGTGAACTGCCTCCACTGTTCCCTTGACTTCAGTCAAGAGGTCATCCCCTTCTGTGCTCCACAAATAGCCTGGGTTCACCCCTCCCATAGCACTGATACTGGGTTCCATGTGTTCATCACTGGGTCCAGTACAATGATTAAGTTGTAAGTTCTCTGAAATCAACAACAGCGTCTATTATTTCAGGATCCCCCAAATACTGTATATATAATATGTGGCACCTAATTGTCACTAAAAAGAATTGTGGGATGAACCCAATTTAGTAAGTGCTTGAAGGCCACAAATTGCTGTGGGAAAGTTAGGTACAACCAAAACCGACATGTCACAGTGCAGCACAGACTGAAGAACAAATTTGATTGTATGGAAGAATGTTGTGCTTTCGGTTTTATTCACTCTTCTGTGGAATGTTCTGAAAGAAGCCACTGAGCACTGGTTCTCATAATGTAGCCTGGATTACGCCATGACCACAGTCATCTGTTTCCAGTTCCCAGAGCAATGTGCTCATTCTTGCAGAGCGTGCACACACAGGAAGCACGCAACCAGTTTGTTTAGTAAGTAGGAAAATCCAAGTATGTCATAATATACTAAAGCTTGACAATTGCAACCAAAGAAGAAAATCTTAGTTAGATTTAGGTTCAAAACCTGCTATATGCCATCTACAGAATTAGATACAGAGAGTATGTTTTATATCCCAAATCAGCATACACAAACACATTTGCATGTATGTGTATATATACTATATATAGTATATATACAAATGCATGTATAGGTGAATGTGTATACATACAATTGAAGTGGGCAACTCATAAAATCATATTTATCCTTATGTGTATGAACTTAAAGTTCTCTGATGCTTTAGTGTGTTTTAGTTGTTAGTGTTTAATTGGAAAAACATCTTTCTAGAAAATGAAAGAGTGGATGAACTGAGGAGATGAAAGGGATAGCCAGTCGACGCAAAGGCTCCTCTTGAGGTTAAGAGTGGCAAATTTAACTTAAGCCTAGAGGTCATGGTTATGGGGCTTTACCCAGTGCTGGTCAGCTTTCAGGAGACTGGCATGGAGTAGGCAGAGGATTAGATTCAACTGGTCTTAGGGTTATCCAGTTATCTGTGATGAAAGCAAAAGCAAATACATGAGGAGCTATAATAATATCAAAGCCTGGAATCTAGTTCCAGCAAGGCCAAATGAGGAAATTCAGAGGTAAATTAACAGAGAGTAAAAAGGTTTTGCAATCAGTGATTGGGGGGAGGGGTTTGGTGGCTTTGGGAAAGAAAACGTGAGATATCAAAAAGAGTAAGAGAGGCAGGACGCAGAGGAGGGGAAATGTGTTCAGGGCTCTGAGATCATGGATGAGTATCCTTTTTGGTAACACAAGAACAAGACTATGACTAGGAATGTCACAAGGAGGGAGCAATGAGGTCAGAGGAAGGACTAGATCCAGGAAGGGAGGAAGCACAAGGTGTTGAAAGAATCATCTATCTGGATACTGAAATAACCAAAATATGCTTAGGGGAGAATTGAGAGTGAGCCAGGAGCCAAAAATAATCAAGAGATGAGGAGGAGGGAGCTTGCGGGAGGATGTGATTCTAGCTAGAGAGCGGCGCTAGTGTGAAGGCAAGGGCTTCAAAACTGGGGTTTTAGGTAGGTGGGGGGAGAACTGGGCCTATGAAATAGTGAGGTCCAGTAGCTACACAAGGAGTAGTAACCCTCAGCAGGTTATTGAAGGTGGACCCCTCCCTCATGGTCAGCTTTGGACCCCATATCCTATTTCTTTTTGTTATTTGTTTGTTTGTTTGGGGAGTTGTTTACAAGGCAGGGTCTCACTGTGTAGCCCTAGCTGTCCTCATACTCACGGTGTGGACCATGCTGGCCTCAAACTTATAAAGCTCCCCCTGCCTCTGCTCCCATGTGCTGAGATTAAAGGCTTGTGACTTTACCCCCTGTTTCTATAGTAACACTAGCAAGGATAACATTGCAAATGTTTCTTCTTGAAAACACTTGGTTAAAAAAATGCAGTCGCCCTCCACCCCTAGATGGAGACATGACTTTCTGAGTTGATCCTCAGATTAGCACATCACAGACGATTTCCTCCTTCCTTAAGAGTTAATTCTAGAGTGGGCTGTCATTCAGTGGAGGAGAGGCTACCCCACAGGAACTCTCATTCGTGTGGTGGGAGGAATAGTTGCCCACTAAGTGGCAGAATTCTTCCCAGAACCCCTCCCCTTGGCAAAGCCACTTCTGGAGCCCTCCACCTTCCTGAAGTCTAATTCCTGTTTCTTTCTCTTTTGCATCTGACTACTGATAAGCCTAATCATGCTTGCTTTCAGTGACACACTTGACTTCCTCACTGCCTCTCTGAATCTCCCTCCCCTTCTGACACACAGCTGCCTGCTGACATCCACCTGGCTTCCTGAATGCTCATCAAAAGGCAAATCTTTTTTGCTCTTCCCTATCTCCCACCCCCTAGCACCTACCCAGAATTTCAGGTCGCCCCCATAGATTCATGTTTTCCCATGCTAAGTTACCAGGGAGTAAAACTATTAGGAGCTGTGGCCTTGCTGGAATAGGTGTGGCCTTGTTGGAATAGGTGTGACCTTGCTGGAATAGGTGTGGCCTTGCTGGAATAGGTGTGGCCTTGTTGGAATAGGTATGGCCTTGTTGGAATAGGTATGGCCTTGCTGGAATAGGTGTGACTTTGTTGGAATAGGTGTTGGCCTTGTTGGAATAGGTGTGGCCTTGCTGGAATATGTGTGGCCTTTCTGGAATAGGTGTAACCTTGTTGGAATAAGTGTGGCCTTGCTGGAATAGGTGTGGCGTTATTGGAATAGGTGTGGTCTTGTTGGAATAGGTGTGGCCTTGTTGGAATAGGTGTGGCCTTGTTGGAATAGGTATGGCCTTGTTGGAATAGGTGTGGCCTTGCTAAAGGAATGTTGAGGTTTTCTGTCCTGCCCAGTTCCCACAGTCCCAAAGAAATCACACAGAGTTCTACATTAGTTATAAACTGATTGGCCCATTAGCTCAGGCTTCTTATTAACTCTTACAACTTGTATTAGACCATTATTCTTATCATGGCTCAGTACCTTTTTCAGCGAGGCAGTCACAACTTGCTTGTTCTGTGGCGAGGTCCAAACTGCAGAGGAATGGGCTTCCTTCTTCCCAGAATTCTCCTGTTCTCCTTGACCCACCTCTAATTCCTGACTGGTCTGCTTATACTTCCTGCCTGGCTACTGGCCAATCAGTATTTATTTAAAATATAATTGACAGAATACAGGCCATTCTCCCACACCAAAGGAAGAGCATCACTGGGGGGAGGACGTGTTTTGAGATGTCAGATGCTTAAGCCAAGCCCAGCTGTCACTCTTCTTACTGCCTCTGGATCCAGATGTAGATCTCTTAGCCTCTCTCTAGTACCATGTCTGCCTGTATGCCACCATGCTTCCTGCCACGATGATAATGGACTGAACGTCTGAACTGTAGGCCAGACCCAATTAAATGTTTTTCCTTAATACAAGTTGCCATGGTCATGGTGTCTCTTCACAGCAATAGAAACCCTAAGACAGAGTACAATGAGGAATTTTGCAGATGGTCTAGCCTGTTAGAGTTGGGGTGGTTTTAGAGTCATATAGATACAGCATCTAGTTATGTGACATTTTGCTACAAATAACTAAAAGAAAAAAAGAGATAAATCAAACAATTTAAGCCCTTCCATGGCACCTGGCCTTTGTAGCTAAATGGTGGGGGATTTGCCTGGCTTCCTTTCTCCTTACACGGCGTCAGTGTCTCATGCTACATTCTCCACCTCTCTTCACCTTTCATCCTATTCCAAGCAAGCTTTTCAATTCAGTCTCTGACACTCTTGGTTACTTTTACCCAGCAGTAAATAGAATCAAAGTTAGCAGCCTAGTTGACTTAGATCAAGAAGGAAAAACTTTCATTTGACCTTAATTAACTCAAGAACCAAATGATTCCATTTTTCTCTTAAGAAGCTTTTTTAAGTTGTTTTTACTGAGCTATACATTTTCATTGGCTCTCCTCTCTTCCTTCCCTTTCCTCTTCTACCCTCTCCCATGACCCCCACACTCCCAATTTACTCAGGAGATCTTGGTTTTTTCTCCTTAGAAAGCTGCTTTTTTAAAAAAAAAAATGTGTCAGTTTATATTATTTCTGTTCTGTGTCAGCTTTTAGGCTGCAAAGAAAATTCAAATCCATTATACAGTTATGGAAATAACTAAAATTCACCGAGCTCTGACAGTTAAGGCTTGTTTTGCAGCAGTTAACAATATGTAGCATGGGCTCCCCCTACTGGGCATTTAGTGTTGCTGAATTATTGCATCAGCACTGGAGAATAATTTTTCTTTTGAGATTTTATACATGAATTTCGTATTTTCATGATTTCCACCCCTTCTTCTCCCTGATCCAACTTCTCTCATTTTTCTCAATTACCTCTCAAGTTCATGACCTTTTAAATTATTATTGTTTTACATATACATTATATGTGACAATTGTATGTGGGCATACGCACATATGTACACACACACAGCCTACTGAGTCATACAGATACAGTATTTAGTTAACTGACACTTTGCTACAAAAGTATTTATATGTTCAAGTGTTTAAGGCCGGCCACTTGGGACTGAATAACCTGTCAGGGTACACATGTGGCTCATCATCAAGGCTCTTATTGTCCCTCATCCATGGTGGTGTGAGTGGTGTTGTTACCATGCAGGTAACCCCCTTGATGAGACGTCATGCTTGAAGCTTGACAGTGGATGCTGGTATTGGTAGATGTTATTTATTGATTGCCTTTTACGTACAAGGTACTGGCTATTCTAGGCTTAATCTTAAGACATCAGAAACTTAATGAATAAAAATTGAGCAGAAGGTTTTTAAACAAAAATTTCCAGCACCCAGGGAGAAATTTTAACTTACTTAAAAGGTAGGCCAGTCTTGATAGCAATAAAAATGCATTGTCCTCGGGCCACTTACCCTCTTGTGCGGTATACAGTTTCATGAGTCTACTACACAATACTAGTTTTAATGTTTAAATTTTTCCATTTTATCTATCAGAAAAATATAAATAAAAAGCACAGTGAGGTTCTGGGAAGACAGCCCATTGGTCAAAGTGCTTACTGGGTGAGTTCAGAGTTCAGATCCCAGAAATCCAGGTAAGCATTGTGGGTGTGGCAGCCAGCCTGGGATTCCAGTTCAGGGAGATACAGACTAGAGATTTCCCCAGAGCAAGGTGGCTAACAAGACCAGCCATATAGGTGAGCTCTGGGTTTGAGTGATGCTGGTTCAATGAACAAGATGTGAGAAAAATCAAAGATCATTTCTGACATCAACCTCTACCTGTGCATGCACACACACATGCAACACACACACACAATGCACATGTGTGCATACACACATGGCAAATGGGGGAAAGGAAAGATGGAGAGAAAAAAAGATTAAGTTTGCCCCAGTCAGAATGGCTACTTTTTAACTTGTGTGTCTGTGTGTGTATGTGTGCGCGCACACATGTGCACTCAGTATACATGTAGAGGAAGTCAGAGGACAACTAAAAAGGGTCATTTATCTCCTTTCACAATGTGGGTTCCAGAGCCTGAGCTCAGGTCAGCTGGCTTTGCCTTTCCCAGCTGAACCATCACACCGGGCTAGAATGACTAGTATTAAGACATCAACAATGACAACAAAATGCTACTGAGGATGGGGAGGAAATGAGCCTTCTATGCTGTCAGTAGGAAGGTAAGTTAGTATAACCCTTCAGAAAACAGCATGGACATTCCCCAAAATATGACCCAAGTCCCACACGTATACTGAAGAAATGTAGTTAATCCATCTGCACTCCCATGGTTTTTTTTTTTTTTTTTGTGTGTGTGTGTGTGTGTGTGTGATACTATTCACAATAGCCAAGTGATAGGTTCCTGTCAACCAATGGATGACAAAGGATGAAGGGAATAAGTTTCACATATTCACAATGGAGTAATATTGTCCAACATAGAATGGAATCCTGTCCCTGACTGGGTAGAACTAGAAGTCACTGTGATAAGTGATATAGACATAGACACACAGACACTGAAAGACAGTTTTATATGCTTTCTCTTAAGCAAATAACCCTGTTAATCTCCTGAAAGTAAAAGAGGGGCTGGAGATTAAGGAAAGAGAAGGAAATGGGGAGTGATAAGGGAGAGATGAGGAGAGAATAAACAGTCAAGGTAAGCACGATTTAAGCACACATGTGTGCATGCACACTCATGCATGTATGCACACATCTAAATACATGCTCTCATGCATGTATACATATGAAAATACTAGGAGAAGCATTAAAGTTTGTACAATCAATTTGTTGACTATCATTTGTAAAATTGCTGCCATGCTGCTTGTGGCTGGGGGTGGCTTCCTCTTGCATTTAATATTACATTATTAAATCCTTTGCTCTGTTCTTTCGGTTTTAGGCCCCATACTTGTACCACGGTGGGGATGAACCATAGCTCATTTGCCCACTCTCACACTGACAGGTATTTAAGTTGTTCCCGCAGTTCTTCTATTGTGTGTGTGTGCTTGTTAATTAGTTAGTTGTGTTAGTTAGTTGTGTTAGTTATTAGTTAGTTAGTGTTAGTTAATCAATTTGATACAAGCTAGAGACATATAGAAGAGTCCCTCACTGATCTCAGTGTGCAACTGTGATCTGAGCATGTAAATCAGATACTCCCTTTCTTCCCCAAGTTGCTTTTCTTTGCTCACAGTGTTTATCACAGCAACAGAAAGTAGACCAATGCATTGCTGCCATGATTATGCTGTACCTCCCCAAGGGTAGGTGTATTAAGATTTATTTAGATCTCTGTACCACCCCAAGGGTGGGTGTATTAAGATTTATTTAGATCTCTCCCTGGTTGCAGAATCATAAGGTATGTAGACAATAAATGTCATTTAAAATGACAGCACAGATGATATCTATAATGCTTTTGTCACAAGTTCCCCGGCAGGCAAGGGACAGCGGGTTGGAAAGCAGCCAGTCCCAGGTACACGAGACCACGCAGGCATGTCTCCATGTGGCTGCGGGTTCCCCGGCAGCATTCTGGCGGCTAGCAGCCACATGGAATGGCAGCTGAGGGCGGGTGAGAGACAAGACATAGACCATGCAGAGTAAAGTTGAACATTTATTAGGTGGGTTATTCAGGGGAAGGAAAAAGGGAGAAGGGGGAGAGAGTGAAGAGAGAGAGAGAGCGAGAAGAGAGGGGGCGAGGAAGACAGAGGGGGAGAGAGGCTGCTTCTCTAAAAGAGAGGAACCAAGAGAGAGAGTGAGAGCGAGGCTAAGACTGGAAGCTGGAAGGGAGTGGGTGTGGCTTGTCTCTTAAAGAGACAGGACAGAACATTACATTCCCACCTCTTTTTTATAATAAAAAGCAGGAGATTAGACACCACAGGTTAAAGGAATTGGGTTAGCAGATTCTCAAGGCTTCTTCCTGCTTATTGGTGGGAATCATCTTTGGGGGGAACCGGAGAAGGCTGGGTGCTGGCCACATCCTGGCATGGTCTCTGGTGTTTGTTGTGTGGAAATGTCTGGTGTCTCCTATACCTGTTTGAGGTATTGGCAGAATAGAGGACAAAGTTAAATTAAGGAAAAAAAATTTTTAGGACCAGGGAATCAAGGGGGTGTATCTGACCTGTTTTAAGGTGGATCCTTCAATACGGCTTCCTGGAACTCACAAGAATTCTTTGGGTTTGTGAAAACAGAAGTTTTAGACATATACATTGTATAAAAAGTAGCATATTTATGTCAGAATGACTGTGACAAATACTTTTGCACAATGAAAAGTATTTTTAAGACTATAGAAGGCAGCATGAGAGAGAAGTTTCATAACTTGAATTTGTCCTTACATCTTTATAACTTGTAGGTCTTATATAAACCTCTCAGCTATCAAACTGTATCAGAGATCTTTAAGAAGGATAAAATTTTTACTTGAGTTACTGATTAAAAAATGACAGAGAACTTACTTGGTTGGCACCTAGAGCTACTCCTCAAGGTCCTCCATGGTCGCTGAAGGTCACATTTGCCTTTTGCTATTTAGCACAGGGCCTGCCAGGCTCCAGAAGATCCTGTGGGCTAAGAAATCTGTAGGAAGACAAGCCTACCTTGACCCGAGCAGCTAGGCTGTCGATTCCAGTGATTCTGTCCACATCTGGAGATCTTTAGTTTAGCTGAAAGGCAGTTTTTCTCTGGAAGCTGGAAGGGAGTGGGCGTGGCTTGTCTCTTAAAGAGACAGGACAAAACATTACAATATCACCAATGGAAATCTATAATAGGTCATCTGAAACCAACTCCTAATGTTTGATCTTTTCAGAGTCTTATTTATCAGCCATTCCATTCTGGCAATGTGGTCTGGATTGAGATTATCAGCAATATCCAGTAGGTCCTCGTGGCTTTATGGGCTTATGGATATCATCATGTGGGGAAATGTCTGCTGTTGTCTTCCCTGTGCTCGTAGGCTGTGCCATTTGTGTTTTCCTTACTGCTTGTGGGGGTTCCCAACTTTGGACTTTTTCTTTTATACCTAAAGAAAAGTTGAGAAAAAAGTAGTTTTTTTATACATCTTTCACCCAGATTCTATGGCAATATATGTTTTGATTTTTAGTTTTTCTCAGCTCTCTCTTCTACCTCTTCCTCTTCCCTCCTCCTCCTTCCTTTCCTCTCCCTCCCTCTATTCTCTTCATGATTATATATAGCTTTCTTCCAGCCTGAAAATAATGAATATGATACTACACTAGTCATGTGAGGTAGTCGTACATGTAACATAAGACTTTCTTTCGTGTAATGTAGGTAAACAATTGAAGCCCTCAAAATCAAGAGAAAAACATCAAGCTAGTACCAAAACCACACACCATTCGTATTTTGCCAATTTCTCTCATAGACTGAGATACAGTCTAGGGTTACATCCTACAAGAAGTTCTTAAGTAACTTTACACATGTTCCTCAGTCAAGGACAATTCCTCAAGTCCTACCTTTCAGGATAGAAACATGTTTCAAATACAGGGGATTGCTTTGTAGACTTTCCCGTTGTGTGGGACTTGTCTTGTGTGTGGTTATGATTAGTTGTATGTCATGTGCTTCACCCTAGGACACCACAGAGGTCTAATGTTGATTTTTTGGTATTTGCCAAACATATCTATAAAGTTATAAGAGTTTCTAGCTATTAATTGCCACCTCACTAGTAAGCACATGGGAAGTTTCTTGATAGGATATAAATATCTGCAACATGTTTCTGCATGTTCTGATATCACTGCCTTAATCACTACAGCTTTGCATTAAGTTCCATTGTTTACTACTTCATAGGCATACTAGACTTTGTGTATGTGTGTGTGTGTGTATGTGTGTGTTCATTGTTTGTCTGAGTGTGCTTATGTGCATTTAGAGGCTAGAGGATGATGCAAAGTCCTCATTCTCTGCCTTAAATTTAGAGGCAGAGTCTCTCACTACACTTGGAGCTCACTGATTCCACTAGACTGGCTGAGCAACAAATCCCAGAGATCTTCCTGCCTCCACCTCCCAATACTGATTCCAGGCAGACTGCCAAGCCAGGCTCACATGGATGTTACAGATCCAAAGGCCAGTCCTCATCCTTGCACAGCAAAGACTTTATAAACTGGGCCATTTCTCCATCCTCCCATCCTGAATATTTTTTACCCTTAAAACTTCTATTTAATTTAGGCTATCAGCATAGAAAGTTCTGTGGCTTTTCTTTCAATCGCTTTGAATGTATCATTCGAGTTGTGAAGAATTTGCATGTTTATGATGTTATTTTCCTTATCGTGAACACAGTATGTTTCTCTCCATTAATTCAGCTTCTCTTATATTTCTTAATAATGTGTTTTGATTTTTCCCATGCAACTCTCCTTGAAGATACACCCCCCAGCATATTTGATTAGAGCTGAGACCTATGTTAGGAAGACTGGAGAGTAGAGGCTTTGCTTCATACAGGAATTGCTCCTACACGGAACTGGGTTTGATTTGGCTCCATCTAAAGTCCCATCAATGCATGGTGAATATTTAAATCTAGTGGTGACTTCCTCTTTATTTGACCTGATATGGATGTTCCATCTTGACTCTTGGGAATTTAGTAAAAACTACAGTAGAAGCTTGAGGAGGAAGTGTAGGAGGGACCAACATCTTTGTGTTCATAGATAAGCACTAGGGAACCTTGGTTCAACACACAAGATTGTTCCTTCAAGGGAAGGAACACAATGCTTGTTACCTGCCCAGGAGGCTGGAGCAGACATGCCTTCTAGCCTTGTGACCTTTGCACTGTGTGGCTAGAGACATTTCTGGCACTGGGTCCTCCCCCAGATCCTTATCCTTAGCTTAATGTTGATCTTGGTTGTTCTATAGATCCCATCTTTATGGACTTTACAAAGAGTTTCTGTATAGTCATGTCCAATCTGTAATTATCTTACTTTAGTCCTCAAGGAGATTTATATGTGCTTTGTCATGCACAAAGGATTGAATTAATTGCCACCAGGATAGTTTTCATCAAATTTTGCTGTGTTTAAATATGGCTAAAATAAACCACTTAGGATCAAACTCCCAAAGTTTGAACCAATACCTATTGCTGAGTCATATTGAACTGAACTGCCTTCTTGCCTCCCATGGCTCATCACTCTGCTGGCTGTGATAATCACAGAGACCCCTGCAAGGCAGAAGAATCTGGACCAGAACATTTCTCTCCTCAGTGAACAATGCCACTCTGCAGAGAGGACAGCCAAGTGTACCAACAAAGACACTAGGAGGAAACAAGAGAAGAGTGGGAGGAGATATCCCAGATCTCTGAGGAGTTGTACGGAAAGCAGTTAGTTCCTGCTCTTCAGTACTCTCTTGTCACCTAAGCACTCCATGGTGAAGCCTCAAAGTAAATTCTAGTCAGCAGCAAGCCACCAAGACCACCAAGGACACGAGTCAAAACTCTCTTGGTTCCTGCCACAGTTACCAAAGCCAGAATGGAAACATCAACTTTATGTAAGATACAGAAGAACTTCATGACTGGATAGAATTCAGCAGTAGGCAGCTCTGTGGCTCTTCAACAGAGGAGCCCAAAGTCCACTCAAAGAGCACGGTTCTCCTGGGCTTAGGCCAAGTGTCCCAGGATCTAGCTTGACTTCAGGACTCATAATGCCCTCATGACAGTCCTTTGAGACTTTGAAATCAGGAGTCTCTGGAAGAATAATTCAAGAAGAACTAATGAGCTAATGGGGGAAAAAATGACCAATGTGTGGTGTAGGAGGGTCCTTCTGTATTTGGGTTGCTTTTATTGGTTAATAAAGAAACTGCCTTGGCCTTTTGATAGGGAGGATAGACAGGGAAAGAGAACAAGATACTGGGAAGGGGACAGAGTTAGAGAGAGCCGCAGCCATGAAGCTCCCAGGTCACAGACGCTGAATCTTTCCCGGTAAGCCACGACTAGTGGCGACACACAGATTATTAGAAATGGGTTAAACAAATATGTGAGAGTTAGCCAATAAGAGGCTAGAGCTAATGGGCCAGGCAGTATTTAAATGAATACAGTTTCCGTGTAATTATTTCGGGTACACACCGGGAGCCAGGTGGCACAAGGGGCCCTGCTCTGGGAACCAGGTGCTGGGAATGCAGCCCGAGCCCCTCATTACTACAAATGTGATTTTAGTAAAATCAAGATGCCTGGCCAGTACTCTGTATGGAGATCCACCATATGCGTGTTTGTGCAGAAATGGATCAAGTCCTTGTGGGAAATGCCTAATGGCCTCAGAGCGCAGTTCTGCTACCTCTCCTGTCCCCAAATGGTAAGATAACCAAAGCTCAAGAATTATTAAATTAGCTTGATAATTTCAAAAGTAGAAGTTACCATCAATATAACTCAAGAGTGCAAACTTGAAGTGTCAGATTTTGGATAAAACAACTTCCTGATGAGGTTGACAGCATAACTGGGGAAATAAGCACTCTTTGGTAGCTGAACGTGTTGACCAACTGCACAAGCCCTTTAAGCTTTCTGCCTAAAATGATTATTTGTCTTTACAGTTCATTTATTTGACAAATATCAACTACAAAATGAAGATTGGTTATTTTCAACACAGGAGAATAGTGCCAAATATATTTGATGTATCTCTTTAGACTGTGAATGAGAGCACAGAACCAATGGCAAACATGAAATGTCCCGTGTAACTCGGCACGGGTGTGTGGGTTCCCGTGGGTTCCCGCGGGTCCGTGAAATGAAGACTCAGAGACGCATGAGAATGAACTTAACCCCTGCGGCTGCAGGGAGCTCAGTCCTGATGAACTGAAGCGTTTTCCCTTTGCCTCTTGGCATCTTTATTTTTTCCCGTATTTGCACTTTAGCTAGTAGATTTCTACATATCAAAACAAACTGATAGAAGCTTCTTACAATACAATGGCAGGTGCAAATACCTCTTCCGCTGCATTCTCACGCACAGAGCTCAGAATTCATTTACATCCACCATCTGACCAAATGTGCCGTGCAGAGCTTTGATATATTTGTAAATGAGCAAACTCTTCATCCAACAGAGGATTCATATCCAAATGTTCAAGAAACTAGTTAAAACCAACAGATCTGTTTCCCTCCAACCAGAAAATTTTTGAATTGCTCTGTCCCAAAAGAAAACATACAAATCACCAACAACTATAAAAGTTTAATGTCATTATCAGTGAAATACAAAGCTAAATCATAATGAGATATCTCACTCTAGATAGAATGGCAAAACATTGTCAAACATAAAACATAACAAATTCTGATGAAGGTATAAAGAAAGGAACTTTATTTTATACTGTTGGTGGGACTATAAATTAGTATACTATTACTATACTGTAAAATAGTACAGAGTTTTTAATAAGACTTTCAAAGAAGGTTGGAGAGATGGCTCAGTAATTAAAAGCACTTGATGTTCTTACAGAGGACCTGGGTTTGAGTCTCAGTACCCACATGACAGCTTATAGTCATCCATAACTCCAGTTCCAGGGAATCTGATACCATCTTCTGACCTTTAAGGACATCAGACACATGTATAGTGCACAGACATACATGGGAAAAAATACTCATACACATAAAATAAATACTTTAATTTAAACTTTCAAGGAATAAACAAATAGTATTTAAATAAAAGAAAATCACATGTTTAGAAAAAGGGAAAAGAAACTACAAATAGAATTACCCTGTGGTACAGTGCCCACTGCTGTGAACAGAACCAAAGGAGACGGAAGCAGTTACCAAAGAGACGCCTATACTCCTGCTATTAGTGCAGCGCCGTTCAGAAGCTCCACCTCCCAGAGTTGCTGGAGGAAAATTCTAAGGCACCATCTTGTCCCTGAATCCAGCAGTTGTTCTTTACTTTCAATATTCTAGAAGATATATCCCACGGTTCTGTTTGCTTCACTCAAATTCTTCACTAAAAATGTGTCAAAGGCGAATATATTGACTACCTTTCCCACTGATGTCACGAAATACCTGACAACGCAGCTTAAGGAGGGATGTGTTTTGGCTCTTGGTTTGAAGGTACAGTTTATCACAGTAGGGAGGGGGGCATGGAGGCAGGAACATGAGGTCAGGAAGCAGAGAAAAGATGAGTGACGGTCCTCCATTTCCTTTCTTCTTGTTATTCAGGCTGCAATTCCAGCCTATGGAATCATGTCACATATATTCAGGACAGGCCTTCCCACCTCAGTTAAACCTCTATGGTAATACCTTCACAGAGGCAGCGAGAGGTGTGTCTTCTAGGTGGCTGTAAGTGCTGTGAAGTTGATCATCAAGATTAGCCATCACAGTAATGATGATAAACTCCACTGTGATGCTTGAATGCTTGGTACTATTAAGTTCCATAAAGGCAGGCAAGAACAGCAAATGGGATGAATTAAACTCTGAAGATGTACTGACTATGAGACATAAGAAACATTTATAAGATGAGTTATATGAATAGTTATGGCAAGTCGTTAAAGCTAGGATGAATACAATTTATAATTTTTTTCAAAAACATGGAATATTCCAAAAACACTTACTAAAAAAGAAGAAAGAAATCATAAGGGATAATCCACCCCTGGACAATAACTTCATCATCACTATATGAGTTACTTTCCTATTGACCAAGGTAACTTACAGAAGAAATGATTTATTTGAGCTTCTGGTTCAGGAGGTCCATGATGCTGGGTCAGAGGCAACCGGCAGGCATGGCTGATGAAGCAGGAGCTGAGAGCTTAGCCCAGGCACCAAGCAGAGAGTGAATTAGAAATGGTGCAAGTCTTTTCACTCTCACAGCCGAACTCCTGGGGCACACTTCGTCTAACAAAGTCACACCTCCTAAGCATCACTGACAGTACCATCAACTGGGGATCAAGTATTCAAATGACCTAGAGGGTGCATATCATTCAAATCACCGCAATCTCTAACGAACTATTGAAGCCTCATTCAGAACTTGCACATGGCCACCCCAAAGATGAACTCCCAGCTGTACAACAATTGTCTAACTGTCAACTAATGGTTGAGCTTTGGTCATGTGTCACTACCAGTGTGTCCCTCAATAGAGCAGCTGGCCATCAACTGCAGACATTCTCAGTTCTCATTCTACGGGCAGTTAGTTATTTAATTCTGGAACCTCCTAAACCATAGTGCCATTACAGGAAACTTGATATGAAGGAGAATAAGGGAGAAAGAATAAGGAAGTTAGGGGAAGACAGCAATCAAGAGGACACATGGACATTCACACCATTAACTGTTTTGGTGACACCATCCTTCTATCTTGGCCTATGTACACTATCTCTTTTTTCTTTTCCTTGCTATCTGTTGCATAAATGCAATTGACCCCAAAAGGCATGAGCATCTTAATTTGGCCAGTAAGCCTGCCTGTAATACAACCTTTCTAGGCCAGCTTCTCTTGATGAACTTGGATTCCACCTTCCCATCAAGGTCATTTCCTACAGGATGTATTTTCCTCTGGTCCAAAATTTCTTTTGAAGAGAGAACCTACAGTTGCTATTCTCCAAAAACATTAAATTGAGATCATTTTAGACTAGAGAACAATAAAGGCTCTTTTCCACCATTTTTTTGTCTGGTGAGGGCAGTTTTGATAGCTATTAAGTATTTGAAGAAGTAGCAATTTTGTATGAAATTGCAACCTGTTTGCAGAGGTTATTGTTTCTAGCTATATTTTTCTGCTGTTAACTGAATTTCTCTTCTTTTTGTCATCATGGATCATGTTTGTTGCTCCTTTGTCCTCCAAGTGTCCACAGGCTTATAGTCACTATTGCCTTGACTAAGCCAGAGCCACACTAGAAAGATCAGGGGCAGGCACTTCAATATCTTGCAAAGAATGGCATCAGGATATCCTGCTCACACACATCCACCCACATTTCTCTCTCTTCCATCCTTCCTCTTTGTTCTCAGCTTCTTTCATTTCTTACTAACACCCCTCCCTTCTGACCTCAGGTACAAGATCCGAGTCCATCAGAGTCTCTGCTCGAAACCACTTTTTTTCTCTTAAGGCTTTCTGCTCCTAAAGCTTTGTTCACTCTATCAATTTTGTCTTCCGGACTTCCCAGAGAGTCTTTCCTGGGAGGTCTCTAGTTTACCGCACACTAGAACTGTTACAGGTCAACTCTACAACTTGCTTGGAGATCATGATTCTACTTTGGGTTGAATTGGTGAGTCTTAAACTCAAGCACAAACCTCCTACTTCATGTACAAAATAAGTCATCTTGGTACAGGCAAGTCTTGAAACAGGATTGTGGCTGGGAAAGGAACAAAAGAACTTTCTAGTCCTCCACCCAGGGTTTTCCTTCCTGCTTTAACACAGTGGATGAATGGGTGGCACTTCATTTTGGCCTCTATAGGTCCTGAGGGCCAATTCAGATTCTTCAAAATACAATTATCTACAGAATTTGAAAGTCTCTTCCTTGTGAATACCAGAAAGGAAAGAAAGAGGAAGTTAAGCCATTCCACAACTAAGTTCAAGGATGGAAAACGAAGGTTAATAGTTCTGAGCAAGACTAAGGACATAGAGGCAAGCTTCACAGTCCTTTCTACCTCCTACACCATCACAATCAGTCAAACGGTCACGCACCCAACAACCAAACAAACCACAAATAATGAGGAGGACTTCTGAGATTATGGAACTGAAAGTTCAGAGAGAAGGTGGGCAGGGATCTGGTTGGACCAGGACTATGGCTCCATTGTTCCCCTGTCCTCCTGGCTCATCACTCTTGCATTGGCTCTGTCTTAAGCTGAGTTGTTCTGCCAGCAGCCCCAGAACCACAGGGTTCTGCAGGAAACCCTCAGAACTATAAATCTGAACTTCTTAAAGGGAAATCAGAGGCAAACTGATAAAGGAAAATGAATTTATGTACACTTTGGCCAAACTGGTGAGAGAGAGATTCCTAGTTTTTGATTTTGTAACTATGTTACAGTTTTAAACAAAAATGAAACAAAAGCCAGGAAATATGAATATGCTAATTTTTCAGAACCCCTTGAAATGAGGGAGGTCATTTTCTCCTGTGCATGGTACCAGGGCTTCACAATTTTTCTTCCAAGCGGAATTTCTGGGAACGTTTTAGTTCTTCGGTGCCTATGGATTCAATAGC
Organism: Ondatra zibethicus; assembly: GCA_004026605.1. Classification (NCBI taxonomy): domain Eukaryota; kingdom Metazoa; phylum Chordata; class Mammalia; order Rodentia; family Cricetidae; genus Ondatra; species Ondatra zibethicus. The sequence continues at coordinate 52,540 of PVIU01008899.1, read as the reverse complement.
TTAATAGCTGAAGGGAAGAACACAAGCCCCTCCCTTTAGGATAAGTCCTTCATGACTACATCATGAAGACAACATTGATAGTTTAGGGCATGCATCCATAGGTTCACACAGATTACATCGTTTCTGTAGTCAGGATAATATTACATAGTGATTTGCTTACATTAGGTATCACTGGGCCATTCCTTCTGACAAGCCTGCCAGAGATCAACAGTTGCAGGTGGAGTCAACTAAACTAAAACTCCAGGGCTGCTGTAGCACAGGTAGAAAGATGGTTTCTCACAGAGAAGTCTGCCTACTGTTAGAGCTGGGGAAGGGAAATGATGCTGCCTAGGCGACAGACATGTCCACTGCACCCTCAGCATAGACTGTGGTAGTTTGAATGTAATTGGCCCTTATGAGCTCTTAGGGAGTGGTACTATTAGGAGGTGTGGCTTTGTTGGAGGAAGTGTGTCACAGTGGAGGCAGGTTTTGAGGTCTCCTATGCTCAAGCTACACCCAGTATCACAGTTCACTTCCTGTTGCCTGTGGATCAAGATATAGAACTCCAGATCAAGATGAAGGACTCTCAGTTTCTTCCTCTGCACCATGTCTGCCTGCATGCCACCATGATCCACACCATGATGATAATGGACTAAACCTCTAAAACTGTAAGCTACCTCAATTAAATGTTTTCCTTTATTAGAGTTGCTGTGGTCATGGTGTCTCTTCACAGCAATAGAAACCCTACTAAGATAATAGACTTTCACAGAGAATGGATGCTCATATAGCCCTGGTAAACTTGCTACATGACCATTTATCAACTAATTTCCTCTAATTGTACTTTTTACATCCTGAAAGTGAATGTAACTGGAACTCATTAGATTAAGTCTGTTAAGCTCCCAACTTAACAAAGTCCTTAAAAACATTTTTTATTAGCCTAAAAATTAGGTTTCGTTATGGCTATGTGTGTGTAAGTCAGACAACTTTCATGAATTCTGTCTCTCGTTCCACTTCATTGAACCGATGACTCTCTTTTCTGCTGCTGTGCAGATACTCAGGCCAGAGGACAGCTCTCAGTCAGTTCCCCTAGCTTCACCTCCCATCTCACCATATAAGTACTGGTATTGTGTATGTGTCTCCATATTTTATGTGGGTTCCAGGAATCAAACTCACATCCTCAGACATAGGCAGAACACTTGTTTACCTGCTGAGCCATCTCCATGGACCCCATGTGGCCTTTCGTTCTTTCCTTCCCCCTTTTCAACACCTCATGTCCCCTCTCCTGGGCTCCAAAGCTTAAGCAGTTAAGATGCTAAAATAGAATCAGATGAGAAGAAAAGAACCTTGCTTTCTGATTCTATGTGACCACTGGTAGGAGAATTAAAAGCTGAACCATTCACCTACAAACAAGGTCACTTCAGAAGTCTCATCCCCTGTTCCTTTCACTCAATTTCATTTCCCTACTAAGCTGTCAGAGTTAATTTCCTGCTGTGGTACCAAGTGATGCAGTCTTCCAAAATTCAAGCTCATTTCTGAGTGTTTTCCTCATTTCAAGTACATTTTTCTTTCTAGGTTAAGCAGAATCCAGAATCCAGACTCAGGGGACATGCTGTCCTTGTATTGTTTTATATTACAAGTCTTTTTCCCAGAAACCACTTACCCCAGGGACTCTGCTGTGTATTTTACCAGCTTCTGAGCAGAAGGTTTCAGCATTTTAATTTGTAGCATTACTTTCTGGTGATCACAATCCATATTCAATAGATCTATAGTTTAAATTCTAGATCCTCCTCTAATTTGCCATGTGTATATAACGAAGTTTCTCTAGAGAGCAGTCAACTACTCTTGGGTGGTTCATGCTTCCATAGTAAAAGCAGGAGTGCCTCATACATGGCTCCAGTCAAATTCACAGCAAAATTATGAGGAAGTCTGTGAGAAAGTCTTGCACTCACGGCCCATCTGAGCTCTGACCTTTGGCTGGACTTGACTAGTATTTTCAGTATACTGTAGGAATTAGAGAGATGGAGGTGGAGAAGGAAGAACTGGGGAGATGCTTGCATGTTTGGTAAAGAACCCGGACAAGCATTGGGTGTGCGAGTTCCAACTGTGTTGGTCCCTTCCTATTTTTCTAAGTCTTTTTTTTAAAAACAATAGTTGTTTATTTTTTGAAATTATAATATAATCACATAATTTCCCTCTTCCCTTTCCTCTCTCTAACCCCTCCCATGGATACCCATTGCCCTCTCTCAAGTTCATGGCCTCTTTTTCTTTAATTGTTGTTACATACACACACTTCAAAATATGTAAACACAACCTCCTCCATCCACATACTGTTCCCTGTGTGTATATGAGCTCAGGGATGATTACTTGGTAACGGATCACCAATTTGGGGGGGGGCTCTTCCCTGGGGATGAGCCTTCTCCCACTCCAGCTATTGTTCACTTGCCCATAGCTCTTTGTCTAGGGTTGAGTCTCTTTCAGCTTTTCCCATTCCGTGTCAGCATGCCCTTTGGTTGTGTTATTGTTCTCCTCTTATTTAGTCAGTCATGTCAATAAGACTTTTTATGGGAGTGGCTCTCTGACATTTTTAGGAGACACAATCTCATAGCAAACTCCCTGTATCTCTCTCTGTCTTTGACAATCTTTCTGGCCCTTCTGCAATTACTCCTGAGCAGTAATTACTTCCTGCAGATCTATCAGTTAGTACCGGGTACTACAAGATCTTTTGTTTACTGTATTTTAAATAATTAATGTTTTCTGTAATGGTCTCTGTTGCAAAGAGAAGTTTCTTTGGTGGGGGATGAGAGCTACACTTAATCTGTTTTGGTTTTTTTTTTAACATCTTCCCTTCTTATATAACCTTTAACTCTTACTGTTACCAGGGAGTCAGGGTCTTCTCTTGGGGTTCACAGTCTCATTAACAAAAGAATTTTAAAATGAACAGAAATGGAAGCTCAAGGACAATTTTATTAGATTTTGAAAAGGAAATGTCAGTGTAGCCAACTTTAAATATCAGCAGCTGCCTGGGGAAGATGAAAAGAACAGGGGAAGCTATGCTGTTTGAGTTAAGCCAGCAGAGAACTCTGCTGCATGGCAGACGAGAGTCACATGCTGGAGGGGAGCATTAGAAAAAAAAAGTAATGGCCAGGGCATTAAGGAACACACACTTAGGAAAGGAAAAGTCACATTACATTGTTGTGCAGCTTGCAGTCCTGTACATGAGGAATTCTGAGAAAGAGCATATTATCTTATTAAAGGGATATTTATTCCCTCTATCTCTTTACTGTGGCTTAAATTAGATTCATCTTCCGGAGGTATGGCTCTTTAGCCAGGAGCATACTTGCCCAACTGGAATGTTAAGTCTCCACCTAGGCTAGAGATTTCATTCTCTTGGTCAAAAAGACAAAATTTGGTTGTTGGTTGCTTTTTGTTTTTATTTTTATTTTTTGGTTTGGTTTTATTTCACTTATTTATTGCTTATTTCTTTCATTGGTTTTTAGTGTGCCTGTACTGCAATTGTATCACCAGTCCACTGTAAGCAGAGACTGCTTGTTTGTTTCCCAGCCACCCAGAAGCAAATAATCTCACAGAAACTATACTAGTTACAACACTGTTTGGCCTATTAGCTCAGGCTTCTTATTGGCTAGCTCTTATATCTTAAATTAACACATTTCTATTATTCTGTGTATCGTCACAAGGCTGTGGCTTACCAGGTAAGGTTCCAGTGACGTCTGTCTTTTTTGGCAGCTACATGGTGTCATTTTGACTCCACCTACTCCCTCTATGTATCCCTGTTCAGATTTCCCGCCTGGCCTTACTCTGCTAAGCCATTGGCTGAAACAGCTTCTTTGTTTACCAATGGTAATAAAACATAGTCACGGCATACAGAGAGGAATCCCATATCAGTCCACACCACTTTTCTATTTTACCAAATCCCTCCCACAATAAAGGACTTTGACTTACAGTCAACTTAAAACTGGTACCCAATGATATGTTATAAAAAATGATTTGACCTCATAGGCAGCCACTGATATATAAAGATAGCTTTCTCACTTTCTACCATATTGTTTTCTGCCAGTTACACTGGACAGAACAAAACATGGAAAAATAACTATTTCTCACAAGTAAGCTAGGCCACTAATAAACATAACGAACTTCACTCTTTCACTGTGGTTGGTAAGGAAGGGAACTGGATGTTCAGCTCCTCCCTCCTCCCAGGGTCCAATAACCAACTCCTGCAGATTTCCCCTAAGAAACATAGTTTGAAATCTGTCTCTTATTTCCTACAATCTCTACTGCCCTAGAACAAAGTCAAATTCATCTCTCACCTAGATTAGATAGAGTATTGCCCTCATAAATGATCACCCCGTCTCTAATCGTTTTTCCTCTAGATCTATCCTCTGTATCTCTGAAGAAACCATCTACTTAAGTAAAGCATGAATCCAGCTATGATGTCATGGAAACAGATCCATGGAATGTGTCTCCTACCTGCTTCAGTAGCTCTCCGGCTCTGCTTTATCAAAAAAGAACTAGATACTTACGGGAAGATGCCAAATTTGCATGTTGATAAGGAAGGTCAATTTTCTAACTATCACCTCCCATCACAATCCTTTCATAAACCGTAAAATGATTTTAAGTGTCAAGTCTATATAATGTACTATCATACAAGTGGCCAGGGTCATCTGTGGGAGAAATGTAACTGTGTGGAAAATTCTGCACGTTATCAAAGCATTGACCTCACACTGGTATTCTGCACAGTTCAACATTATGTATAAGGCTTCTTTGAGTGGACTCCTGGAAGCCACCCTAACCCTGCCCAAGTGCCAGCAACTTCACACGCTCATATTTCATCCACACATAGTTTCTCAATCTCCCTTTGCTCCGACTGTCTCTGTGGACTGAGAAAAAACATTCAAGCACGAGCCACTAAGCAACTGAGAAGTTACCACAGCCTCCCGTCTCTGCCACTCCTTTGCTCAACTAATTTTATGTAGCATAAAGCACTCACAGAGGGCTTCCTCTTCCAAAGCACTTCTCTCATTTCTTGCATCGTCTTTCCCCACCTCTGGAAGTGAGTTCAGATATGGCAAGCCGGTCTTGTGCAGAGCAGGAGCTTTGCTGCTAGCGTACTCTTCAGCGCTCTCGCCTCTTCTGCTGAGTAAGCATTCATGAGCCACTCCACCGGCGACATCTTTTCGGTTCTGTTTTTGTGGCTCTGAGCACAGTGCATCTGAAATCAGCCTTGCTTACAGTGTGAGTTCACGGCCCAACCTGGCCACCACAGCAAGATTCTGTCTCCAAACAAACAACTAGGAAAAGAAAAAATCAAGTATTCTCATGCAGACCTGTGCAAATAATCTGAGTCAGCTGATCTGCTCTGAACTTTATTCCAAGTGCAAGTTGCATCCCAATCTCCCCAGAACAGAGGGGTCATAGTGTGTCTTCTTGGCATGACAAGGAAAGGTGTGATAGAAGATGAGTCTACCACATAAATGTGTCCCATGATTCAGTCTCTGTCACACCTGCAGATATCCAGCTAGCCAAAGCAAGTGGATATGGCCAAGTGACACCAGGTAAATAGATTAAAATTGAGCCAATGAGAGGCTATAGGAAGTGAATCTATGTGCCCACCACACCTCAGATGAGCAGAAGAAGCAAAGGAGAAATCAATCAGAAACATGAACTAGAGTTCCACGGCCATGCAAGTGTGTGGCAGCACAGGTTGGTTGAAGAGGCTGAAAAATATAGAAGGGAACTCCCAGGAGGAGCTGGCTATACAACCTCCCTTGCATTTTATTAAGGAATCCACTTTTTATATATAAACCTGGAAGGCCTGGCCCTCACAGTAACTTCAGGTGCTTTGCTTACTTCCAAAAGCTAAGGGAACTTGACATTTCCATTTTTCTATGTAAAACTCATCTCAATGAGGCCATGGAGGCCTATCAGTTCTGAGAAGTAACAACAAGGTTTTGTACAAAAGTTCCTGGAAGGACCTCTGCCTTACACTGAACCTTCCAAAAGGCTCGTTAACTTTAGGGTCTTCAGAAAAACCAAAAGTAGGAGCCAGCGAGATGGTTCAATGGGTATAGGCACTTACTGCCAAGGTTGATGCCCTGAATTTGATCTCTGGGACCCACATTGTAGAAGGAGAGAACCAACTCCCACAGGTTGTCCTCTGACCTCTACATGCACACTGTGGCACTCACATGTGTGTACACAGACAGACAGACACAGGGGGGGCGGGTAAGGAGAGGGAGAGAAAAAAATACACACATAATGTAATTAAAAATTTTAAATACATCCAAAGTAGCCAAGCCAAAGTCACTATTTTGCTTTCTCTTGCAATAGTTTTTGATGAAGCTATTGTTCCTAGCTATTTTCCCATAAGCCTTTTCTGCAGCTATTTTTGATTTGGCAAGTAGCTATTTAATTAACTACTTGAAATGTAATATCACCCCACATATTCGACAAACAGCTTCTGAGAACCTCAAATGTTGGCAAAAGAGCTATGTCTTCTGTTTAATGTCTCAGGCAGCGTTTAATATTGGAAGTGATTAGAATAAGAACTTCAGTTTGACAGAGGCAGTACAATGTTTAGAATTATCTTGGGTCCCACTGCTGTCCCTAATAACTGTGACCGTGGGTCACAAATGTATGTGAATCTGATACCAAGGAACTTCTGTAGGTGTCTTTTCAAGCCTCATTTTTACCCTTACCTCTGGTTCTTCCATCTTGCTGCTTTTTTAAATCAAATTGTTCTAAAAAGTGCTCCATCACCACCTTGGCAGGCTAAGCCCTGGAGAATCTTATTCTTCATTCTGAAAGGAGCTTTCTGGGTATTTGGAAGACAACCTGTCATGTCTTCTGACACAAATTTCCCCAAGTGCTAGTGTGACCATCCTTGTTTTTACTTCTACCTGTATTAATCACTAATATACATTTTCAAGAAACATTGATGAAATAAAAATACTGTTTTATTACTTACCATGTTTTGACTTAAGTCCTGCTTGATTTTTTTTTGTGGGGGGAGGGTTTGAGACAGAGTTTCTCTGTAGCTTTGGAGCCTATCCTGAAACTAGCTCTTGTAGACCAGGCTGGACTCAAACTCACAGAGATCCGCCTCCCTCTGCCTCCCTAGTGCTGGGATTAAAGGTGTGCACCACCACTGCCCGGCTTTGATTTTTATAACCTCTAACTCCATCCTGAATACAACCTACTGTCAGGGTTTCTATTGCTCCAGCGAAATATCATGACCAAAAAGCAAGTTGGGGAGGAAAGGGTTTATTTGGCTTAAATTTCAACATCACTGTTCATCACTGAAGGAAGTCAGGACAGGAACTCAAACAGACCAGGATCCTGAAAGCCATGAAGGAGTGTTGCTTACTGGCTTTCTTCCCATGGCTTGCTCAGCCTTCTTTCTTACGAGGACCAGCATCCCAGGGATGACACCACCCACCATGGACTGGGCCCTGCCCCATTAATCACTAATTGAGAACAATGCCTTACAGCGGCATCTCATGGCCTTTCCTCAACTCAGACTTCTTCCTTTCTGATGACTCTAACTCTTGTTTATTTGACCACTTTTGGTTTGACTTTCAGAAATCCCCAAATTGAAAGAAATTCATCTATTTCGGGAAAGGCCAAGAAGGGTTCTCTGTGCTTGACAATCTGAAGACGTTCCTTTGGTAAGGTTCAGTTGTCTGCATCCAGTCAAATCCACAGTCACTGTAAAACTTCTACTGAACACTTCGTTTTGGGCAACAGTTGTGTGGTCTTTCCATACTTAGCTCTCTATAGGCTCTAAATTCTAAGCACCTAATAGTGGAAATTTAATAAATTGTTCTGCCTTCCATGTTGAATACAAATGAAGTACATGTTGTTGAACATGTGAATGCATCCTGAAAACAAAACCGTTGCTTCCTTTAACTTCAGCTCAGAGAACCAATCCTGACCCCTCTTCCTCAGTTTTCCTATACTGCTGATAGAATGAAACAATCTGAGCGTCAGTTTGGCTGTTAAAGCAGAGGTGACGGTGTATCTTCCAAGTCTGAGGAGTGCCGATGCAAAGGACTGCAGACCAGCATAGCCGGAGGCAGGCTAGCAGAGAGAAGAAAGTCATTGCTGAGAGTCGTCACCCGAGACATGGAAGTTTGTGGATCCCAAAGGCTCATTTGGGAGCAACCGTGGATCTTGTGTCTGGAGACTAACTATGTGGGCAGATCAACGTATGCAACTGTGGAGAACTGCACAGTGTACAATCTAAGAGGTGATCTGTGCCTTTAAGGATAGTGTATTTTTTTACCTCCCGAAGTTCTTGAACTAGAGCCTTAATTCCTAAACGATGGTACTGAGAAAGGGATAGGAAGCTAAAGAGACAATTGGGTCATTCAGAAGTCAAGCCGGTTCCGCCCTCACAGGCCTAGGTTCATTCTCCGGGCGTGAGGAGGAGCTTGCTTTCCTAGGACGAGAGTAATGCTATGTGCGTGGGTCACGAGGGAGCAATGCCAGCTCGCATGCTCTGCTTCCTCCACGTGTAGTCACTTGTCCTCCTGCTTTTCCACCGTGCTAAGATATAGAATAAGGGCCCACGTAGATCCTGGGACTATGCTGCTGGGTCCCCAGCTTCCAGAACCACGAGCTAATAACACTTCTTTCCTTTATAAATTACCTAGCTTCACATATTTAGTTATAGTAACTAAGATAAAAATCACAAAAAGCCAAAACATTTTGTGGTATGAAAATCACATAAAATTAATATTTCAGTGACCATAAATAAAATGTATTAGAAAGCAATTGCATTCATTTATTTATACCTTGCAGGTGACTGCTTTTGCATTGTGATGACAGAACAAGTAATGTATAGAGATTATATGCCCAGGAAATACTAAACTATTTATGATCTAAACCTATAGAGAAAAAATGTTGCTGATCCACAGTCTATGTTGGACTGCAGTTGCTGGGGAAAAATACTGGCTTCTCTTTATCTTCTGTCGTCTAAACCTCACTGACCAAACCTTCATAAAAATCGTATTGAATTCACAGAAAACAATTGGAATGGCTAGCTAGTAATCCCCAAGACCATTTTTGAAGGATGACCTGTCAGACTCAGGAGACATGTTCTACTCACACAGGCTCATAGGGCTCAGTGCTGAGGACATGAACCCCTAATTATCCCAGGGGAACTAGACACAGTGAGCTTAATTCTCTTAGCAAAGACATGCCACAGCACACATGAAGGATTTATCACAAAACTCTTCTGAGCCTTGGGGCCCAGGGATTCTACTGGTGTTGTTACAAAGCACAAACTAACCAGATGCTCCAAGTCTCAGTAAGGACACCCTTTTCAGGTAAGTAATGTGTGTCAAGTTCTTGGAGGCCATTTCCTGGAAACCATTTGGATTCACTTTTCTGGAATGTACAGGGACTGGTTGAACTCCTGGTGAAATTTGACAAGCCTTTGTCTTAAACGTCCTGGTGCTGAATGGAAAAGAATGGGATGGTGAGACCGGAAGGAGGCCCTTGCAGAGATCCCAGAAAAAAAGGGTCTCAGTTTTGTTTCTTGTTGCTATGACAAAATACCCCAATGAAAGCAAGTTGAGGGAGAAAGAGCTCATTGAGTCTTACAATTCCAGAGGATGCAGTCCATCATTTGGAGAAGACAATACCAGCAGGCAGCAAAGGACAGGGACAGGCGCAAGAGGACAATGGGTCATATTGCGTCCATACTCAGAAAGGGGATCCCAGAGATAATGCCTCAAGGCCTGCTGCAAGCAACCCCCTTCCTCTACTCAGGACCTGCCTCTTAGAAGTTCCACAACCTCCCCAAACAGCACCACCACTTGGGGACCAGTGAGCCTACAGAAGACACTTCACGACCATGCTCTTCTCTGGTGACAATTGCTGACAAATGACCAACAGGTGGTGAATGAGGCACACAGGGGATCTATGAACTCTTGAAGATGACTCTTACATGATTCTACTTGGTTCTACGGCCTCATCAACCTAGACTCCCTTAGCATGGCTGAAGTCGGAGGCCCTCCTTTCCAACTAAATACACACGGGCAGCCAGATCTCCCACACCGTTCTCCTGAGTCTAGCTCAATCTAGCTGGGGTCCCATGTTCAGTGCCCACCTTTGTGTGGCCACCTGTGCTCATACCACAACCCTGCATCCAGGATTCTTCCAGAACCTGCCCTACCTTGTTGTTTTATCTTGGCACAGCAGATGTGTCTGAATCTACTGCTGCCTCAGCCACTGACTGTGGCTCTGCAATCACTGTCCCAATGCTCAGGCCAAGGCCCAGCAGGACTTCTGCATCCTGCCAGAACTACCTCTGCCTCTGAAACCTAATGTAGTTTTTAACTAAGTCTCTAATGTTCTATTTTACTAATAAAGATTCAGGCAGGAGTCAGAGGCTGGGGTGAAAACCTGGTAGCTCAGAGAAGCCAAGAAGCAACCAATTGACCTTCCTCTTTAGCTAGCGCCCAGCAAAAGAGCGAGTCTTCTGTTGTTTCCAACCAAAAAGAAAAAAGAAAAGACCACCAACTCAAAGTCCCTACCTACTACTTCCTGTGCATTTCTCTCTCTCCTTCTCTGGACTCCCTCTAACTCTCTGACTACTTCCTGTCCACTAGTTGCTGACTCCACCTCCTGATCCAAGGTTTTATTTAACACAAACTTGGGGCTCACAGTGTGACCAGATGTCCCACAATACTACCTGCCAGTCTCTTCCAGGTCCCCCCTGTGCTGTATCCAGCTCTGCCATGATCACCCACATCTCTGGGATATAGCCCAGCAAGGTTCCCTGACTCTCCCCATCTACGCCTTCTCCCCGATGTCCCAGAGCAAGCCAGGACAGCAGGAGACCATGAGGCCTCAGATCATCACAAAGAACTGCAGGGAACTAAAGAATGCTGAGAGTGGAAGAGTCCTCCTCAGGGAAGAGCATGCCAATAAGCATCCAACATCAATGGTCAGCACTAGAGGGAGAAAATGGAAGGGGAAGTGGCATAATTATAATCTCAACAGTAAAAGAAATAATTGAAAAATAAGTAATAAAAATACATACCCAACATTTTTGGCCTGAATGAACTTCAACTGATATAATAATTAACCATGTTACCCCAAAATCTTAGACATAAAATATAACATAGTATATTAATATAGTAATATGATGCCATAAAAACACTTCACTCCTCAGCATTAAACAGGAATATTTACTAAGTCATGTAGGAATACATGGATATTGTTGCATGTTCCCAGCAACGTGTACCAAACTCATATTAGGATTAAAGTATGTTTACTAAAAAGACATTAAGATATTCTGAGTTATGAAGTTTCAGGTTTTATCTTCACAGTACAGCTTCTGTCCAAGTCCTACCATGTCTGAGCTCTTGATCAATGGACAAGATGGCTCTCTCCTGTCACCCACTTACAGCTTAGCAGGAAACAACATTATTAGCAATCACCAGGGACTTTTAAGATTTATTTTATTATTTATTTATGTGCATGTATGTCTCTTTCTTTACGTGTGTGTGTGTGTGTGTGTGTGCATGTGTAAGCAGGTGTTTAGAGGCCAGAAAAGGGCATCAGATCTGATGAAGCTAGAGTCATAGCAATCACAAGCTGCCTGATGTGGGTGTTTGGAACTCAGCCCTTTACCACTGAGCGAGCCATCACTCAAGTGCCAATGGTAAAGTTAACTCAACCATACTAACAGTTCCCAAGTCTGCAGATGGAATTACAGATTCATTTATTTTATTGGGTCTGAAATCATTCTACTTTCCCTACTTTCCAGTTATGTTACTGTATTTTAAAGAAAGAATGCCCTATTTCTACTGTTAAAAATACATTCCTTAGCTCTAGACATACTGTGTCCTGAATTCAAACTAAATAGATTTTTAAAGAAAGCATATTTTCCCTAGAATTTAGATTTATGTGCTTAAGCCTTTGGAGAAAACTCAACTGAAAATTCAAAACTGCATTCATAAAACTGCTATATAAAGAATAAGCTAGTGGTGTATTTTAGGTTACATAGTAATTTCTTACATACATATATATGGCTTCTCTTCAACTGCTTGGCAATTTTAAAGATTTTTGCTTCCATCAAAGTTCAAGAAAAAATACATGAACTTGGAACACTGCCAATGAGCATGTGGAGGTATGCACTCATAAGCATCCTAATGAAGGAGCCACTATCCAGAAGAGCATTCAAAAGAATTCAGAAAATAACACAGAAGCAAATTAAACTTGGTAAGTCTGAAAAAGCAAATAGAGCCAAATAAGATGTATTTATTCCTAAAAGTAGCACTGGATGCTTAACCTTGAATTTCTGAGTCTGTTTGTGCTGATAATAGCAACCTTGGGGGTGGGGATTGTACGCGATTGAGGGCTTTACTCTGAGTCCAAGCTCTGCTCACATAACCAAGGCCCTGTTTCAGTAATGCAGGCTGGGGCTCTTCTATTATACCTCATATTTACCTTTTTGCTTTCCTTTCATGCCCACTCATTAAAGCCCCTTAAACGAAGCATCTAAACTTGTTCAGCATTGGTGCCAGCATATCTTCCTTACTGGCACCCACTCTCTGTGTCTTCTCTCCCTACAGTCAGTTGCGCCCATTTCCTTCTTCGAGACCTCAGCAGGAGCATGTGCTCAGTTGCAGCAGTCACCGCAGGCTACCAGCTCTCCGTGATCTTCTTGTACGTCCTTCCCTCTTCCCCCTCTCTAGATCCACTTACCAAGTCCTGTGAAACATTTCTAAAGTCCGTCTGTCTGTCTATTCCCACAACCACTAATCCAGCCACTGCTTCTTTCTCTTAGGATCTGACAATAGGCTTTTACATCGCTTCCCTGAGACCACATTTGCCCAACCCCAGCTCCACAATGTCTGCATCTCAGCCAGGGCTACCTTGGAGAACTCAGACTGCATCAAGACTGTCTTCTGCTCACAGCCTTTCAAGGGCTCTCTTCACTCTCACTTTACAATGCTGTCCCTTCATTTCTGATCATACAGAAAGAGATTCTAGGTCCAACTGGAAGACAGTTGAGGTAGCTATCCTTCAGATAGGAAGAAGGGAGACAAGGTCATCCATAAGCAGACGTAACTAGTTCATGAAATAACCTGGGCTAGGATTCACACCTTCAAACCAGACATAGGAATTAGATTCTGTTCTACAGGAACCCAGTACCCGTGTGTTGGGAGACTTTGTAGTCTGAACAGCAGGCAAATTTGCTTTTAAAGTTTAGGATACGATTCTAATAGACTACCTGTCAGCATTTTCAAGGTCCTGGGCTTGATCCCAATATAACAACAACAAAATATCTCACACTGGTCAGTTGCAAGGAATATCTAAGGCCAAGCCACAACTCTCTGGCCCATAAGCAGCCTCAATGTGCTATAATTTTTACCTTAATTTGCTTGAGGTAATAATTCTGTTAGTTCTGGAATACTAAAAACATTTCCTTGATAAGTACCACTTCTAAATGTGGGGAATTCATACCTCCCAATTTTAGTATTTGCATCTTGTAATCAATATGAATTTTGTTTAAGGGGTTATCAATATAACCATGAGTAGCAGACATCATGAATAAATGCCTTTTCTCTCCAGAAAAAAAATTAATGCTGTTGTGTTAAAAAAATACTTGTAGTCAATAGTTTAATCTTCATATAGTTACTGCTTAAATCATTTGTAAGATTGAAGAGAATTCTGCATAATGAACACCTAAAAGATTAAACTTGTAAATCAGCAAGAAAGCACCAACAGAAATGCCCTGGAAAAAATGCAGAAGGCTTAATAAAGGGACCACTTAAAAAGACAGCTTCAGTTGCAATCACCTGTGTTTGGAATCATCACTGGACCTCAGAGAGGGGGGATTCTATGGGTGGTCCTGAGCAGCCAACAACTTTTAATTGAAGGTTGTAACAGTCAGAAGTAACTCAAAAAGGAGGAAGCTAAGAAAATAAATACCCAGACCTCACTTTCTAAGGTCTGGCTTGTTCTTTTAATTAGCCAAACCTGGTATGGGCAGTATGTTCAGGTAAAGGAGTAGGCTGCCAAATGCACAATAATAAGTGAGGGAAGGGATTTTTACCCAATGATGGGGGAAGAGCCACTAGCCAATCACATCAAGTTGGGGTGTGGCTACTGGAACCCCAGGTAGAAAATCGGGAGAACACAGGTACGCCCTCTCTCCATGCAGTGTCCGCCAGAAGGATTGAATCACGACTTGGGTAGAGTGAGTTTCCCTTTTTTCTTTCATTAAAAATACCTGTTTCTATTGAGCTGGCTTGGTTATTGATTTGTGCCGACTTGATAATTCATCATCATCAACCCAAAGCCAGGTGGAGTCCTGGATTACAAAGCATCTCCTTATGCTTGCAGAAGAGACTAAACAAACATCACAAAGTAGCTGCATTGGGGCTGGAGAGACGGCTCAGTAGTTAACAGCAAGCACTGCTCTTACAGAGGACTAAGTTCAGTTGCCAGCGCCCACATTGGGCAGCTCACAACCACCTGTAACTCCAGCTCCAGGGGATTTAGTGACCTCTTCAGGCCTCTGTGGGTACCAGCACTCTCATGCTCACACTCTCATGACACACACGCACACGCATGAAGAAATAGAAATAAAATATTTTTGTTAAGTAGCTGCTTATGTTATTGCTCACAAGGCCTGTTAAAATATGGTGCCTTAGTTAGGGTTTCTCTTGCTGTAATAAAGCACCATGATCAAAAGCAACTTGGAGAATTAACTTTTTTTTTTTTTAATTTCCACATCACAGTCCATCAGAGGAAGTCAGGGCAGGAGCTCAAGGCAAGAACCTGGAGTCAAGAACTGAAGCAGAAACCATGGAGGAATGCTGCTTACTGGCTGTGGTAGTTTGGATGGAATTGGCCCCCATAAGCTCATATGGAGTGGCACTGTTAGGAGGTGAGGCTTTGTTGGAGTGGGTGTGACCTTGTTGGAGGAAGTGTGTCACTGGGGCTGGGCTTTGAGGTCTCCTATGCTCAAGCTATGTCAAGGACAGGTCACTTCCTGCTGCCTGCAGACAAAGATGTAGTACCCTCAGCTCCTTCTCCAGGACCCTGTCTGCCTGTATGAGGCTATGTTCCCCACCATGATGATAATGGACCAAACCTCTGAAACTATAAGTGAGCCACCCAATTAAATGTTTTATTTTATAAGAGTTGCCATGGTCATGGTGTCTCTTCATAGCAATAGAAACCATAACTAAGACACTTGCTTTGCTCCTCATGGATTGCTTTTTTATACACTAAAGAACCAAATGCTTAGGGGTGGTACCACCCACAGTGGACTGGTTCTTTTCATATCAGTCATTAATCAGGAGTATGCCCCTCCGGCTTGCCTATAGCCAGGTATTATTAAGGCACTTCTTGTGTCTATTTGTATGGGTGTACCTTTTTCTTAGTTTAGGTAAGATTTTCTGACAGCACAAGAGAGTGCAGAAATTCCCCCAGCTTGTATCATTACTGAAGCCATTTCAGGTTTAACATGAATTTACTCTCCTTGATGAAGAATCCTGTGGAAAATTACCCAACTCTGTTCTAGAAACCCAAGGTCAAGATGCCATAGATAATTTACTTTAGCTTCCCATAACACTGCTGGTTTGTGCAGAACCCCCTCCAGCTAACTGCTCATCTTACCTTCTGTTAAACTGCTTGCTTGCAAAAAACCTCCCTCCAAAAAGCTTGTTTGCAGCTGCAAAACAAGATAACAGGTTGTAGATTTTGCCTTTAAAATATCCTTTTTCTAAATGCTTGGTGTTACATTTGGATCCCTAAAAACTGAATGTAGTCCCAGATGTCTGGAACAAAGACTTTCAACTGGGTATAGACTAAGTAGTCTTCTTTGGTGGGCACCCCATAACATTTTGGAGGTTCCAGTGAGCTCCCCAGAGTCCTGAACTCCAACACTTAAGGGCAGCAGGGAAGAGTGTGTTAGCTAGAAAGGACTCCTAGGAGTATGTAACCTGAGGCATTCCAGGACCCTGACTGATTGCCATTGAGTGCTCTGGAGGAACCCCACGCTGCCATCCAAAAGAGGGGGGGAGGCAGATTGAAAGTCATCTTTTTTGAACACATCCAGATGTAACTTTGGTCTGCAGGAGGTGCCATCTGGTTAGGACACAAGAGAGGAGGTCAGACTCGACTATATATACTGTGTGTGGAATCCATGTGCAATATAACCAGACTCCTCTGGTCTGCTCAGGTGTACAAATGTGTAGTAGCCACCCCTGGCTGTCTTTCCTATTTGTCTTTCTGTGTTACTGGGTCTCCCTGTGTGTTCTTGTCAGTTCTGTTGGTTTGAGAAACAGATAAGGTGGAAGGGGGAGTCAGCCAACTACAACTGCTGCCTTGAAACAGCACCCAGCTTTATTCAGGCTGACTGCCCATGCTCGATTGCCTGCACTTCCCCCTCCCCTTCCAGTGGCAACTGTGGACACCCTAGCTGCAACTGTTGCTAGTTTCCTTGTAATAACCACAGACTTTATCTGGTGCAAGACACCTCACCCCTTGACTTAAGACTGTGCATCCTGTTAGAGACCAAAATCATTTTGGTCCAGACAGTTTGCCCAGAGGAACTCAAAACCATCATTTGATCTCTCAGCCTTGCTGGAAGAAATTGATCTATCTCACCCCCATACACCAGAGAGCTTGCTTCTGGGTGGTTTAGTCATTTGACTCCCCTTTGTTGTTCAGGGTCCTGTGTTCTATCCCTTGAGGAGGTTGGGAAGGGTTGGCCTCTCATCCAGGAGGGTTCTTGTTGTCTAAGTAAAGTGTATGCAGGGTGGAGGTAATAGTTCCCTGAGCTGTTCTGTGCTTTCTCTCTGATCCCTCCCCTACCTGCTCTAAGTGGATGGTTGGTTGTGACTGGGAAGGAGGAAGTAGAACCCCCAGTCCCACCTAGTGGGAAAAGCTGAAGTCCAACTCCTCCCCCACTTGTGGTTTATGTGTCCTTCTCTACCAGTGGCTTGTATAAATACGACTACAGGAAAAACAAGACTAATAGTATTCGAAGAAAATATGAGAAACCCCTCCCTTTTCAGAGAATCTACAGTAGAGTAGGGTAGCTGGTGTCATCCTTTGGGGAAAAATGTCACTGAGGACAGATGGGCCATCACTTGTACCTCAGGCCCCTTAAAGATAAGAGTGACCAGAATTTGCTAACTTGGGATACACAATTCCTATCAGCCTCAAACAAAGAATACTGGACATAAGGAATTCAGATAAACCCAGGATGGGAAACTCCATCTTTTGGGTGGAACTCTTCTCTCCAATGTCCCTTCCATGGGTGGAGCAGTTTAGGTCTAGGGGAGGGAAAGGGGTCAGTAAATCAGGTTGTGGAGAAGACTGGCTAGAGAAAGGTCTTCAGGGATTATAATTTTACACATGCCCTGCCAATGATGAGTCATCCTGCCAAGGACAAGACACCTGCACCGGGTCTTCAAATTACCTGTCTTGCTTGTACTAATGGTGCGATGAAATGTGTCTCCTCTGACTCTCTGGAAAGCTACAGCCCAACTCTATGTATCTAGACATATACTCTATGTCTATGCTATCCCCAGGTATCTGCCCATAGTGGATAAGAGGATAGTTCATATTGGCCTTGTCTCAATGTTAAGGAAGGTCAAATGGGCCCCAATTCTAGTAGAGGCAGGAAGAGCCAGGGCAACTGCCGAAGGCACCACAGCCTTGATTATTGGAAACAAAAGCTTCAGGGAATTCGGTTCCCAGACAACTTAGACCTTGGCCATTTGGAAAATTCTATTTCTAGCCTGGAGAGCAAAGGTAGTCCTATAGAACAGAGGGAGACTAAACCTCCTTTTTATGAATCAGGGAGGATTTTGCACGGCCTTAGGAGGAACTTTGCTGTTACCATGTCAACCACTCAGGAATGATTAGGGGAAATCTTATCTCAAAGAAAAGAAAGTAAGAAGACATAGGCCAGGTAATTGGTATCAGTCTCTGTTTTCTGGTCCCTGTGGCTGACCACCTT
The DNA here is from genome assembly GCA_004026605.1 of Ondatra zibethicus. Classification (NCBI taxonomy): domain Eukaryota; kingdom Metazoa; phylum Chordata; class Mammalia; order Rodentia; family Cricetidae; genus Ondatra; species Ondatra zibethicus. Next base: position 34,548 of record PVIU01008899.1, on the reverse strand, counting down.
ACTGTCAACATTAGCCAGTTCTTTTATTCTTATTCTGATGGGGGAAATGGTGGGACAATACATCTTCAATTATGTCAAACAGAGAATAAACTCAGTTAAGAACCATCTATGGCCCACTATCAAAATTGGCGTATGTGCACATGTTCATACACATGTCTACACTATTTTTATTTGTAGCTAAGATGTCTACACATTATTTCTAACCAATTGAATAGATCAAAACCCATCAATAATACAGCAAAATGTCATTTTAAATGTCATTTATGTAAATTAACAAATTTTCTTGCAGATTTAGATAGCAATATTAGAAATAAGGCTGTCACCCTTTTCTCTGTTGTGGATTCTTCAAGAGTCTTTCAAATGGTAATTGCCTATTCGCCGAGTGTGGATTTCTGATAAAAACACTGTAAATGTTAATGAATAATTCCCAGAATGTAGAGGAAAGAGGCACACACTTTTATTACTCCCATTTAGTCTCAGAAACATTTTTAGATGACTTGTAGCAGGTTTAGCGCTCCCCAGCCTGGGCTGATATAATAAAGTTCTTGTGGAAAAAGAACAGCCAACTAGCTGCCACTTTACCCTTGTCTTCTTCTCCAGTGACGCTTGAGCCACTCACAGTAGAAAACTTAGGCCACTTCTGGGGAGAACTTTACGTGGTCTTGGGGGACAGCATGCTAGCAGTACTTTTACAACTGGCCATCAGAGGTCAGTATACCCCTGCTGATTCAGTATTTTCTTTCCAGCTCTACGGAACACAAAGAGGAATAAGCCAATACATGTGACATTTGAAGAGCTTTTCTCAGTCTTCATAGGCGAAAAGACAGCGCTTTCTCAAATAAAGCCAAAGCGTGCTCCCTGCACCTCCCTTTCCAGGTGCTTAGGAAAAGAATGTCCTCTCACATTTACAAGCCAGGGAAGCAGCAGGCAGCTGTGTGAGTCTAATCACCATGCTCACACGCACACACATACACACGCACATGCATGCACGCACGAACACACACACATATAAATGTATAGATGAAGATCTGCCCCAGGTTCATCACAACCCACCTTCCATCTGTGCTACCCCATACCTGTGCTTATGTGTGTCTTTGCCATTGACAGCGGTACTGTGGGCTCTTCTGGGTAGCAATCCGGTGTCTCTTGCTTCTCTACTGAAGAGAATTAATCTGAAAATTGAATTTTCTAATCAAATAAATAAATTAAATTTGTCTGGTCTCTTTGTCTTTCCAGATGAGCTGTAGCAGGCAAAGACTCATGAAAGAACACATCCCCCCCCAACACACACACACACGAGAGAGAGAGAGAGAGAGAGAGAGAGAGAGAGAGAGAGAGACAGAGAGAGAGAGACAGAGAGAGAGAGACAGAGACAGAGACAGAGACAGACAGAGAGAGAGATTTGCAGTGGAAGTTACTGGTTCCAACCTGGAGAAACCCCTGGCTACATGGCAAACTTGAAAGACATCCAAGAGTGAGTGATGGCACTGGCCTGCAATCCCAACTCCTGGGACACAGAGACAGAGCAATCAATTTTTCAAGGTCATCCTCAGCTACAGTAGCAAATTTGAAACCAGTCTGGGCCCCAAGAAACCTTTTCTCAAAAAACAAACAAACAAACAAAAAAACAAAATTCAATCATCTCTTCTATTCAATCTTATAAAGTGCTAAGTATGTTCATTCACCAGAGTTAATTATTTATTTTTCCCCAGGAATATATAAGCACACAGCCTTCATAGTAACATATGAATACTTACTTATACATTACAAACATCTGCATTTATAAATCTTTACTTATATTTTAAATGCCCTTTATATTGACAGTTTTGATTACCCTATAATATTTTATGATAGCAATATGATTAAATATTTATCTTCATGTTTATAATTTAAAATTACAAATATTGGAAAGTATTTTGAAATATTTAAGAATAAATATTTTAAAGATAATGTATTTTTAAAAGTTAGGTAGATATTTAATGCAACTATTTTTTCAGCAAATTATTTTCAGCAATTATTTTCAGCAAATAATCCTCTTTCTTGGTTTCCTACAACTTAGAAGTCTGAGCCTTAATCAAATTCATGTGGACCCTCATTTTAAATGATTGTAGTAGCGAACAAATAACACATAAAGGCATGTTGACAATGTGCATCCATATTTCAAACAGGGAGCTTAATAATTTTTCATTAGTAATTTTATCATTTCATATTTTAGACTAGGTTTTCATCATTTTGTATCTTATAATGTGAAAGAAAATATTTATACCAAGTTGGGGAAACCATTGATATCATTTTCTCATTGATTTCTTACATACACTGTGGTGTTATAGTTTTTATAGTTTTGCTGAAGCCCCTCATTGCCTGGGGAAGGTTGGTTTGGCTTTTCTTAAGCATGCATGAACTGAACCAGAAGTAAGGAGTCACATCACAACACACTGTAAGTAAGGAGTAAGATGCCCACTGCATACATACTCTGCTCTAATCCCAAACACCTCTACAACTTGTAACTAGGGGACATGTAAACTGTTGTGGAATAGTCTTTCTGTACACTGTGAAGATTTGAAGATATGTCATTGTGATTGGTTTAATAAAAAGCTGAATGGCCAATAGCTAGGCAGGATTTGGGGGGCAAAAAGAACACTGGGAAGAAGAGTGGAGACATGGGAGTTGTCAGCCAGACAATGAAAAACAAGCAGCGTGGACAGTTCGTAGATGAGGTAAATGAGTCTTGGGGCAGCATATAAGATTATTGGTTACTATATAGCTAGTTAGAAACCAGCCTAAGCTATCTGCCAAGCTTTCATAATTAATAAGAAATCTCAGTGTGGTTATTTGGGATCTGGCAGGTGGGACAGAAAAATCTGCCAATAAATCTAAATATTGAATATTCCAAGGGTTTACTTTTACTCTTATAATTTTAGAAATAAAGAAAGAAACATTTAAATATAGTAACACGCCAACTCACCCTCTCAGTGGTGTAGAGCTGACATCTTCCTGTCGTCCCCCACTCTGCTGCTCACCAACATCTGCCTGTCGTCCCTCACCATCTCCGTCATGTAGAGCTGATGTCTGCCTGTCATCTCCCACTCTGATGACCACTGCCAGAACAAGGGGTTATGAAACACAGGGACTCCACGCTTTGACCTCTTCTTGGCTGTACCGTAAGAGAATAGAAAAAAAAAAGCCAGGTGGTGGTGGTGCATGCCTTTAATCCCAGCACTTGGAAGGCAGAGGCAGGAGGATCTGTGTGAATTAGAAGCCAACCTCGTCTACAAGAACTAGTTAGGGCTGTTATACAGCAAAACCCTGTCTCAAAAAATAAAAAAAAAAATAGAGACTAGGAAAATGCTGCTCAGTTTCCTATTGCTACAAATAGTTTCCATAAACCCCATGGCTTGGAACAATGTTGCTTGATTCTCACACTCTCCCTGGACAGGAAGAGTCCAGACACAGGCTGAACTACAGCCTCTGTTTCCTGTCCTAGAGACTGTCTCACACTGTTGCCCAGTGCTGGGGACCCTATCCAGGGTGCCTAGGAGGAACTCACGTGGAGCTGGCTGGCAGTTTTCCAGACTTTATGACTATAGGATGGAATCTAGGTGTTGCTGGCAGTCGACTGGAGGACTGCTCTCAGCTCCTAGAGGCTGAACAGCCTTGATGCATGGTATTCCTCCTGGTGGCTGTCTCCCCCTTCACAAGCACGAAAGAACTCAGAAAGATGGGAGCTACTCATTTGTGTAATATCATCACATGATCACCAAGACATGACCATGTATTTTGATACTTTTGCTCTGTCCTTACATGGTGCAGGACAATTCTGTATTCTGTCAATGATGTTTTAAATAAACACTGATTGGCCAGTAGCCAGGAGGAAGTATAGGTAGGACAACCAGACAGGAAGTAGAGGCAGAGCAATGAGAACAGGAGAATTCTGGGAAGAAGGAAGCTTCCTCTGCAGTCCTGTCCAGACACTGAAGAAGCAGGATATGACCTGCCCTGCTGAAAAAGGTACTGAGCCATGTGACTAACATATACTAGAATAATGGGCTAATATAAGTTGTAAGAGTTAATAAGAAGCATGAGCTAATGGGCCAATCAGTTTATAACTTATGTAGACTCTCTGTGATTTTCTTTGGGGCTAAACAGCTGTGAGACCTGGTGGGAGGACAGAAACTCCAACAAGAAAGCCCTCATGTTACACTTCCAAGCAAGTCATAGAGCTACCTACACTCAAGATGAGAGGATCAGTCAGGAGTCTGACAACCAAGAGGCAGGGAACATGAGCTACCTTAAGTATCTACATGCTATTGTTGCTGCCTAAGAGGGAGACACAAGAATAAATACTGAATCTTACCAGTTCTTAAGAAGTTATTAGCTCATGCAGTTTCAGTTATGTACTATGTAGCGTAGTGGTGCTTTAGAACGTTTCAAAGCAACCCTTGCTGGAATCCAACAAACCACCTGCATTTCCCATGCCATCTCTGACTCTAGGAAGGATTCTAAAATCCATCAACAGATGCCACCCAGTCAGAATCTGAAGATCAGAGGACAAGGACTGCACATCCTTGCTCCCCAGGTAGTCAGACACAAGTGTGAGCTTCCACGGCTCTGAGACTGCAGTCGCATCTGTACAATCCAGGCGGGGTGTGGTCTCATGATCTCAGGTATTTTTCTGAAACTTCATGGCTCTATGAAAATCAGCTTCCCTTTGCTTCTCTATTCTTGTCCATTTTGTGGACCTTTGACTACCTGAGTTCAGACCTCTTCTATTTGAATCAAGAAAAGTTTTCCTAATGGAAATCTGACTCTAGTTTCCTTTAAGGACTAAGATCTCCAATGCTGCTTAACATCCTCCCTGACCCAGGTGTGAATATTGCCATCACTGGTGTTTGACCTGATAGGATATGAGAGAGGGAGAGGGAGACGGAGAGAAAGCAGGAAGGAAGAAAAAGTTTGTTTTTTTGTGTGGTATGTATTTACAACATCTAATGATACTGCAAACATTTTCTTTAGCCACTGGTGTGTAACAAACCACATAAGAACTTATTGATGCAAAATATGTAACATGTATTATGGTCATAACTCTTTGGGCTGACAAGCAGGAGAGGTGTTGTGTCTATTTTCCTGTGAGGATATGAACAAATAAGGCCCTGATAACCAAAGGAATCATTCTGTACAAGTCCAGCTTAGTGCGCCACTGAGATCATTGGGAGTTACCTACAGGAATAAAAGTGACAGGGTTATCTGGGGAAGGGGGGAGCATGGGTAATTCTAAAACAGCTGCTTCACCAAGATGCCCACCCCAGCTTGGATGATAGGTCTTCAAAGTTGAATCCCTGATGCTCTTAAAAGGTGTATCCCTGAAGCTCCCTGCACAACCTGTGAGTAACTAGGCTGTCTTAGGAGTCTCCTCAGCAATTGCTTACTGTGTTTATAACCTTGGAGAGAGGCCTTATAAGTCTGTAGCTTTTAGAACCTTCCTGAGCTATGTGTTCCTTGGAAGCTATAGTGGTTTTAATGCTCCCTGTAGGCTCATGTTTGAATGCTTTGTCACCAGTTGGTGGAACCATTTGGAAAGGATCTGGAGTTGTAACCTGTTGGAGGAGGTTCTAAAACCTAATGCTGTTCCCAGTTAGCTCGTGATCTCTCTCTCCTCTCTCCCCTACCTCCCATATGGCCATTGTTTCAACATGTGAGCTATCAGCAACCATTCCAGCACCATGTCTGCCTGCCTGCTGTCATGGTTACTGCCATGATCATAGAGAGAACTCACCCTCTGAAACTGTAAGCCAACTCTGAATTAAGTGCTTTCTTTTATAAACCGCCTTGGTCATGGTGTTTTGTCACAGCAGTGGAAAGTAACTAACACAGACTAAGTCAACATTTTGCTGGCTTCTCAGGTCTTATGAGCCTGCTACTTCCTCCCAGGTGTTGTCAGAGGCTGCTCATTCATTTTATGGCTGCCCAAAGTCCCAAAATAATCACACAGAAACTATATTATTTAAACCACTGCTTGGCCAATCACTTAAGCATATTTCTAGCTTGCCCTTATATCCTAAACTAACCCATCTCCATTAATATGTGCATCACCATGAGGCTGTAGCCTACTAGCAAAGTTCTGGTGGGTTCCAATAGAGATGTCTGTCCCCTGTGGCAGCTACGTGGCTTCTCCTTGACTCTGCCTATTCTATCTTCCTCTATCTGCTTGGAATTCCCACCTTACACTATTCTGCTAATCCACTGGCCAAAACAGCTTTATTCATTAACCAATAAAAGCAACACATAGACAGAAGGACTTCCCACACCACCCAGGAAGGAATGTTTCATTTGAAAACAATGCTACACAACAATAGATTTTCTACAACAATGATTTCTCTCAGTCCCATGGTGCTTAGTGCTTCACTGGAATGACTCAAATGGTTGGAAATACATGGGATGGTTTGATGAGTGCTTTTATACAAGATAGTCTTTATCTATGTGGTATCTAGTAGGTCTATAATACACAGACGATTTCTTTACTCATGTGACCTGTTGCCTGGACTGTGATAGCTGGAAGAGGTTGGCTTAGTGACATCATCTTCTCTCAGCACAATAGTCTCAAGAAAATAACTTCTTACATATCAGATAAGGCCCCTGCACACTTGAAGCAGAGGTCACGATGGCATGACCCAAGAATCTAAGGCAGAAATGGCAGTTTCATGAGACTCAACTTCCAAAGTCCCACGATCACTTCCATCATATTTTATTGGTCAAAGAATTATTAAGGGCAGCACAGGTTCCAAGAAAGAGTAAGACTAAACTGAACTCTTGATGGGAGAAATGGATGTATACACACAAGCAAGGAATTGATGGTGCTACTTTGGGCAGGGGGTTATTTCTTTGTTGATTTGAGATTAAATTCTTATCATGTGGCCAAGGATGGCCGGAAGCTCATGGTCCTCCTCCCTAAGCCATGAAAGTTCTTGCGTTAAAGGCACTGAGTCTCAACGCCTGGCCAAAGGTGCCATCTTGAATACAAGTTACCACAGTGAATACCATCTTGCAGCTAATTTTTTTGCTCCATGTACCTCACCTACCCTAGATGTACCTTACTCATTTCTTTCGTTTGCTACATGTTACATACTAATATATCATAGGTTAAAAGGTGTGGTGGCACACCTGTAATCCCAGCATGTTGGAGGCAAGACTGAGTTACATAGCAAGTTCATATCCAATCTGGGCTATATTCAAGGTCCTGTCTCAAATCAAAGCAAATCAAACAAGCAATACTATAGTTTATTTCAATATTTGTTCCTTTAGGGTCATAAAAACAATGTCTGTTTTCCACTTTAAAATCATTACTGCACATAATTGTTTACAGTTGCTTATAAGGTTGATCCTGGGAAGTAAGATGTGGTTTGGTGCAGAAGAATTGTCTGTATTCTGTCAATCATGTTTTAAATAAATGCTGATTGGCCAGGCAGGAAGTATAGGTGGGAAAACCAGACAGGAAGTAGAGGTAGGGCAATGAGAACAGGAGTATTCTGGGAAGAAGGAAGCTCTTTCTGCAGTCCTGCCCAGACCACCAACGAAGCAAGATGTGACCTGCCCTGCTGAAAAACGTACCAAGCCATGTGGCTAACATAGATAAGAATAATGGGTTAATATAATTTATGAGAACTAATAAGAAGCCTGAGATAAGAGGCCAATCAGTTTATCATTAATATAGAACTCTCTGTGTGATTTACTCTGGGACTAAATGGCTGGGGGACCAGGCAGGACAGAAACCCTTGCCAAGCCCATTCCTCATGCTACAGAATAGCACCAATGTGTGGACAACTACATCCATAGAAAGCCTAAGAAAGCTTGGGAAAGAATACAGGAAAGCATGTTTTCTTGGTAGCAGCAATTTCTCGGATCTGCTCTGCTTGCTAGAGGCAAGCAAGCACTCTCATCTAAGAGAGGCTTCCTGACTCAGCTTTAGCTGCAAAACCTTGCAGCTCTTTTAAGAGGTCCTGCCAAGAAACACTTAAATGGTGTTAATAAAAGCTGACTGCATGCTTTTTGGTTTTCAGCTGTAGCAGGAAAAAAGCCATGCTGTTTTAAAATGCAGGCTTTCTGGGCTGTACTGTCAGGGAAAACTCTGACTCTTTCAGGAAGGTAGTCTGACTATGGAGCATTTGAGTGTGGTTTGTGAGCACACTGCTGCAGCTTGCTTGCTGGCAGGGACCTTGAAACACCATAGAATTGTGGCAATAAACATGGCTACAGCCAGTACCTCTGCCATGAGACTGGAATCGCAGAAAGCTAAGGAATGGGCTGGATCCAGCCGTCAAAGCCACGGCTTTAATCCTACTCATATTGCTTGATAAATTAAAGACTCATATGGTCAGAAAAAAAGAGAGATATACTGTAAAAATAGATTCAGATGAAGAAAACCTCTAAGTGGTTTACAGTGTGTTAAAAATATATGCAGGCTTGAAAAAAAAGGTTAAAGTCCTTAAAATAAAAAAGAAAGAGAGTAGTTGGGTATGGTGGTACACACCTTTAATCCCAACACTTAGGAGACAGAGGTAGACACAGAGGTCTTCAAGGTGTGGTAGCACATACCTTTTAATCCTAATGCCTGGGAGGCAGAGGCAGACAGATCTCTGTGAGTTCAAGGATAGCCTGGTCTACAGAGTGAGTTCCAGGACAAAGATACACAGAAACCCTGTCTCAAAAAGCCAAAATATTAAACATAAAAAAATAGAGTTTAAAATAAAGCTGCATAAAGATGGAAAATACACAGAGAATCTTGATACTATATGTTATTATGCTCTCTTTGAATTGTTTGAATGCTGAGGAAGGAGCAACAGCTGCTAAAAGATATTTGCTTATAAATGATGCTAAACTAATCCAAGATAGGCATTTTGAAAATATCTTGACTTCAAAATTGAAGTCAAAAGGTATGTTACTTTGGAGAACAGATTTTGTTTTTGTTTCCACAGGAAATGAGAGACTGTGGATTCATTCTGAGTTAAGAAAAATCAGGTTTGATCAAGGAAGAACACCTGAGAAATCTCCGGTAGGAACAGATGGCCCTGATGTCTGAGTTCTACATCCAGAACAGATTCAAGATGCTGCCTGAGATGATCAAGCCTCACAGGATACTCCAGTCAGGACTTGATCACAAGTCTAAATTTTCTTTAGGTCCCCATAAGATTATCAATGCCCCCAACCAGCTGGAAGTAGCCTGGAATACTATGCCCATATTCCCCAAAAATGGACTATGGATATTTTCCTTTGTTTAAAAAAAAAGAGGGGGAAGTGGTATGGGAGAATTGTCTGTATTCTGTCAATCATGTTTTAAATAAATGCTGATTGGCCAGGCAGGAAGTATAGGTGGAACAACCAGACAGGAAGTAAAGGTGGGGCCAGAAGAACAGGAGTATTCTGAGAAGAAGGAAGCTCTTTCCCCAGTCCTGCCCAGACCACCAAAGAAGCAGGATGTGTCCTGCCCCGCTGATAAAGGTACTGAGCCATGTGGCTAACATAGATAAGAATAATGGGTTAATATAACTTATAAGAACTAATACTTAGCCTGAGTTAATGGGCCAATCAGTTTATAACCTAATGCAGACTCTCTGTGTGATTTTTCTTTGGGACTTGCTGGCTATGGGAACCAGGCATGACAGAAACCCCAACAATCAGACCCTCATGTTACACCAAGCCATGTGGCTAACATAGATAAGAATAATGGGCTGATATAAGTTATAAGAGCTAATAAGAAGCCTGAGTTAATGGGCCAATCAGTTTATCATTAATGTAGACTCTGTGTAATTTCTTTGGGGCTTACTGGCTGTGGGAACTGGGCAGGACAGAAACTCCAGCAAAGCAGGCCCTCATGTTACAGTGGTTAGCAGTATAGTGTATATAATATAGCAGCATAGGACAAGAACATATCTAGGGGACGCTATATACCTGCCTCAAGACCTGGCTCAGCCAGCTTGCACCTATAAATTCACCGCATTTCTGGTTTATCTATCAATCACCTAATGCTATTACACTTTTTAAGATTTTATTTTATTATTTTAATTTTGTGTACGGGGGTGGATGTGTGCATGTCGGTACAGGGGTCTTTGGTAGGCAGAGACTCAGATACCCCTAGAGCTGGAGCTACAGGTACCTATGAGCTGCCCAACATGGGTGCTGGGAACAGAACTGGGTCCCCTGCAGGAGCAGCAAATGCACTCTTAACTGCTGAGTCATTGCTTCAGTCCCCACTATAAAAAATTTTTAATGTGTGCCACTTAGAAAATAATATACTTACTATTTTATTCATTTTCATGTCCCTGACCTGGGAATGCTCACTCATCACCATGTTTGTTGGATGCATTATCTGTTGGATCCCTTTTCCCATTTCTATTATAGTGGGTTTTTTTATAGAAATAATTTGTCTATTTTATATCCAAATTTTATTTTTTTCCTATTCAAAACAGATTTGGATGAAAGCCAGCATCCTAGCCACAGGACTGGAGTTTAGGTGAGAGAAAGACTCAGAGATATTCCATCCAGGGCCCAGAGTCACTTAGTACCTCAACCAAGTTATATTCCAGCATGAGCCAGGCTCCCAAAGACTCCAGGCAAACCTCATCCTTGAGGTTACAAATTCAAACTTTGACAGTATTTCTCATAACTGTAGTTCTTAATCAATGGCTCCCAATCACGTGGGTGCTTGCAAAAAACCACAAAGGTCTCCTGTCCTCAAGGTGTGGGTGAGGACAGAAGCCTGCATTTGGAGCAAGCTGTTCACTGTTCACCACTAGAATTTGACAACCACCACCATGGGCACAGACCAGCAGGTTGAAGGAGGACAGGGAAAGATAGGCTAATAGTCTGTCTCCTGCCTTGCTCTGGGAAATAAAAATAGGGTTCCACCACAGAATTTGAGAGCTATGGATCATCCAACCCTGTGATTCTTAATCCTTTTCATTATCAGCACAAGAAATTCACCCAGACTTCTGAAGTCAAGCCTTCAGGAGGTTGGGCCAGATTCCTGCCTCACACAACACCCACAACCCAGCCTGAACCCCTCATTTCAGAGAAGAAGGAAACCCATGATAAGAGAGTGTTCCCATCTATTGTTTTGCCTCAGCCCAGTGGCCCAGGGGTCGCTGTTCTGACACACTGTCTGAGGCTCTCTGCGTCATTTCTCAGTCTTTCGCCGAAGCTGGTTTTACCAGGAGATGGTGACCGCTGAAAGATCTGATAATAAAGTCTTCTCACAACGTTGGCAAATGTTCTTTTCTAAAACTCAATTCCGCACTTAGTATCTGTTGTTCTAAGGACTAAGAGGGGAAGCATTCAGATCTTTGCCTTTGGCAGTGTTATTAAACAAGGAACACTCCCGCAAACGCACAGGAAGCCTTTTTGTTGCCCCCTTTCCCTCCAGTAGTTAGGAAAAAAACCAAAAATCCAAGCAAACAAACAAAACAAAAAGCCATACATCTACACACAAGTCACAGCTCAGATGCTGGGTGTTTGTACTTATTTTACAACCCCAAACTAGTATGTCCTCAGAGACAGGAAGGATCATAAAAAGTAACCAAGCTTTACAATTTTTATTCAATCATTGGTCTTTTTCTCCCCTTTTCATTTTTTGCCTCTCTTGTCCCCTGGATTCTCATTTATTCTACAGGATTTATAGCATACCATAAAAGAGTCAGCACAGCTAGTGTAAATGAGCCTTGCTTTGGGAACGAGGAGTCTACATTCTAATGTTCTCTGTGTGCTGCTTTCCAGCCAGACACAAAGCTGTCCATTTTCTCTACTTCCTCTGCTGTTTTGTAACATGGACAAGATAATCCATAACCCATTTGTCTTCTAGGATCATGGTGAGGTAAGACTGACGAAGGTGTTTCATAGACATAATCTATTATTTTCCATGGTGTGCTCTGAGGGGACAGATCTGGGTATGAATTGTGGCCATTGGAAGCCATACCCTGAAAGCACAGGTTTACATAAGCTTGACCTTAACTGTAAGTTTTTCCTAAAGGTACAATTGTGGAAAAACTACACCAAAACAGAGCAGGAATTATCTAAGGATATACGTGTACATGGAAACTTTTAGATGTTTTTAATTGGTAGCATTTATCAAATAGGATATTACTCCTTTGAATGGCAGTAACTTCTCACTTTGGGGATAAGAGAAAAGTGTACATTTTTTATTAGTTATAAATGTAGCCCAGATTTTTAGAAAATAGAAACTATATGAGGAAAACAGTAATATTGATTAATATATTTAATTTATAATTAGTATTTTTTAATATTAGTTATACAGAAATAACCTAATTTTTTCTTGTATTTCCCTTCTGCTTTCTTTTTATATAAACAGATACCTATATTTGTGTATATGATTCAAAATTGGGATAAATTTTTATATGTGATACTTGATCTTAATTTTTGTTATAATCTTTTGGCTGTTTGTATACCTCTTTGATATTTATGAGAAAGGATATAATTGTATATCTCAGAGTGGTATAGAATATGCTTTGTATCCCAGGGTAGAATTAAATCAATAATTCTCCTGCCTCAGCTTCCCAAATGCCATGATTACCAGGTATGTCATCATACCTGGTCATAGCTGATATATATATATATGAGAAAAGGAGAAATTTTTAGATTCATTTATATTATATAATGTTTTGACTACATGTATATAAGTACAGTTATGTAGGTAATGGCCCCAGAGGCCAGACTAGGTGTTGTATCCCCTGCAACAGGAGTTGTAGATGTTTGTGAGTCACCATGTTGAAACTAGAAACTGATTCTAGGTCCTTGGCAAGAGTAGCAAGCAATCTTAACCACTGGGCCATCACTCCAGCCCATATGTTTCTATTTTTAAGTGAATGCCTTCCCTTCTGAGACTATTAATAGCCCTTCTATAATTCAAATCATGTTACTGTTTCTTGATATTGTCTGATACCATGGCGATCTGCAGGATCTATTCTTTTCCTGTTCCCTTGGCTAATCTGTCATTTGTCACAAGACAACCCTAATTAAATAAGTTGAGCTACTCCACGGATATGCAACATCGCATTTTCTGAATTCAGTATATTTCATCTTTATTCTTCCATTCTCTGACCCAACTCTTCAGATTTCTTCTTGGGGCCAGTTGCTTTTACTATGACAGTGAGATATCTTTGAGTAGATTTCCACATGTCCTACATTTAGCTTGAAGGACAAAGAGGGAGAAGAGCTCTCCTTGAGAGCACAATGAACAATGGGCCATTCACACAGCAGAACGCTTCCTGTGGCAGTGTTTCCTCCATCATTCTCATCCTACTGATGTGGAAGTTAAATCAATAAACATACAAACTAACTTCCTTGCAGGAACACAAAAGGGGAGAGAGCTAGATTTTAATGCAGGTCAGAACCCTGGATAGGTATTGATTTTGCGTAAAGATGTTGCATAAAAAACATCCATATCTCTTGGTAGACAGAAACCAAACTAAGTGAATTGTCTTTCAACCATTGTATAAGCATGTCTTAAATGTCCTTAAGTAAATTTTTACCTCAACGAATCTCTTTCAACAAGTAAAGCTTCCTCTATATCACAGCCCTACTCTTCTGACTAGAATTCCAATTCATTGTCTATTTTTAATTGATGTGGGAATCCCCTCTGTATGCTGTGAATACCATTGGTTAATAAAGGACTGCTTTGGACCTATAACAGGACAGAACAGAGTTAGGTGGGGAAAACTAAACTGAATGCTGGGAGAAAGGAGGCAGAGTGAGAAAGAAGACATGGAGCCATGGCCAGAGCCAGTTGTGCTGAAACTTTGCTGGTAGGCCACGACCTCATGGTGATGCACAGATTTATGGAGATGTGTTAAATTAAGATGTAAGAGTTAGCCAATAAGAAGCTAGAGCTAATGGGCTAAGATGTGCTTTACTTAATACAGTTTCTGAGTGGTTATTCTGGTTCTGAGCTGCTGAGCAGCCAGAAAACAAACAAGCAGCCTCCTCCAACATTAACTTTTTAATTGTTTGGTAGTTTCATATTTATATAATAAATTAACACCATTTTTATCCCCTACTATCCTTTCCCATACCATTCCTACCCCCTCTGAAAACCATCTTCTCAACAAAGTCCCCTTCTTTTCTGAAGAAAATGACATCCCTCCTTCAACAACTGCTAATTGTGTATTATCCCTTTGGAGAGGGATCTCATGGGTCCCTCCCTCATCTCTGATTTGCCCAATCTTATACAAGACTTATGCAGATAACTGAAGCTGCAGAAAGTTTATTAGCACAGTAGCTATATCATATTCAGAAGACATCATTTTCTTATATAAGACTCACTGATAAAATTTAGATCAATCTAAGCTTTAAAACAAGATTGGAGTGCCAACGGGGGGCTGACTACACCCATGAAAAGGGGAAAGCTTGGAAAGGAATTCTAGACACAAAAGAACAGAGTTAAGCACGGCTTCTTGGTAGTCAGCATTTTTTTTAAGATGGGTTCTGTTAGCTGGCTCTCTGCGGCTCCTTTAAGACAGGTTTTCCTGACTTAGCTTTGGCAAAGAAGGCTGTGTGGCTTCTTTAGGAGCCAGCTTCCTGATTCACCAGCACAAATGGCTCTGATGCTTTCAGGAGGTCCTGCTATGAAGCATTTAAATGGAGTTTGTGAGTAGCATTAATAATATGACATAGACCAGCTGTATACCTGGAACAGGGTCAGTGTGCAAGGCTTGCAGAGGCGGTGAATGGACCTCTGCCATGTTGGACTGGGCAGAGCCAAAGGCAAAGCAGCCTAAGTTCTAGCCACACTGATTAGCATTTTAAGAAGTGGTCCTGGTCAGAAAAGGATTACAGATACACAATAAAGACAAAATCAGGTGAAAAAGACCTCTAAATGGGTCACAGTGTGTTTTAAAAATGTACATAGACTTGGGAGAGAGAAGAAAAAGAGTATAGAAGGTTATAAAAAGAAATAAATTAAAAAAACCCAAAATCTTTAAAGAGACAGAGTGAAGTTGGATAAAAAGTAATAGAGTAAAAAAAATTAGCCAGATAAAGATGGAATATACACAGAGAGTCTGGATTATGTATATTATTGTGCTTTCTTTGAATTTTTTGACTGTGAAGGAGCTAAGTACAGAGAGACATTTCACTGTATGGGCTGCTAAGGTAAACCAACATATATTTTTAAAGGTATCTTGTCTTCAAAATTTGGGTTTAAGGATTTGTTGCTTTGGAAAAGGGGTTCTTTTGTTTCCACAGAAGATGAGAACCTGTGGAATCCTTCCAGACTAATGTGGTTTGATGGACCAAGACCCCCTGAAAGGTCACCATGAACACCCCCAAAAATTACTTCACCCAGCAAAAAGCAGGCAGCAGTTTGGAGAGAACTACACCGAAATTTCTAAATATTGTTTTTAAATGTTGTTTACATTTAAAGGGGGATATGCTGTAGAGATTTGCATTGGTATGGATTTTGGTTTATTGATACAAATTTAAGATCAATTTTGTTTTAATACATATATATATATTTCTGCTCTTGATTAAGGTATTGTGTTTGTGCAGCTCATTTAAAAATATAAGTATAATTAAGAAATATAAGATAATAGATAGTCATCAATAATAGTCAAGCTTGTAGTCATGTTAGTTAGGTTTTCTAGTTGAATAGTGATGTATTTCAGATGGATAGATATTCTTCAGACCTCTCAAAGACTACAGAACATGGCATTGAAAATGTTTTAAGAACTTAAGACTTTTCATGACAATGAGACACATCTGCTCCTGGCAGCACCAATTACTTCAAGAGGAAGATGGGCATCGAAGAGACTCTTTATGGAGTTGGTTAGCAATTTGGGCAGGAAACTGTTCTTGCCTGAACTGCTTGAGCTGGACATGTGGGACCCACAGAGAGAGGACTGCTATACTTGCCTAATGGTGAGACTGTCCTTCGAGGTTTCTGCTTCATGAAAGAGTCTGCCAGACATTCTGCAGGACACAGAATAAGGTGACTGACAAACTGCCAATATAGGTGGAACTGTCTTTGAAATTTCCTGCTTCAAGGAAAAGTCTGCCGGATACTATGGGCCTGGAGGCTGAGGATGGATGCTGCAATTGTACAGAAGAACTCTGGATGACTGTCCAGGTAGTGAGATGTCTCTGTCAATTCTAGAGTTTTGGAAGTTGTTTACAATGCACTTCCTGTTTACTTAGGTAATATTATATCCTTCTGGAGTCTTTGATGGAGTTGAAGAATAGATAGTTATAGTAATAGTTTTCTTTAGTTATGATAAAAGATAAAGTAAATATAAATGCTGTAACTATAATTCTTGTTTGATACCTGCTTTTTGTATGTAATTTTACTATGTTAAAGTTAAAGCCTTCCCTTTTATTTAAACAAGAAAGGGGAAATGGTGTGGGAAGTTCTTCTGTGTATGTGTTGCTTTTATTGGTTTATAGATAAAGAAGCTATTTCAGCCAATGGCTTAACAGAATATAGTCAGGCTGGAAAAGATATAGAGAAAGAGTAGATGAAGTCAGTGAGAAGCCATGTAGCTGCCTGCAGGAGACAGATGCAGGAACCTTGGTTATAAGTCACAGCCATGTGGCGATACACAGATTAATAAAAATGGGTTAGTTTAGGATATAAGAGCTGGCTAGAAATGTGCTTTAACTATTGGCCAAACATTATTGCAAATAATATAATTTCTGAGTGATTATTTTGAGTCAGGGTGATCGGGAAACAGCTTCCCCAACAAACAAGTTTACATACAAGTCCACATGTAGGAAGCAAGACAACTCACCATTATCAGATCAGAGAAGCAGGAGAGCAACCGTGGAAGCCTGTTGATTACAGAAAGGCCCCGTAAGAAAAACCACAGGCTCGATGGATGTAACCTATGGCAAGGTCATCTGTAAATACATAAGGTCAAGATAAAATATGATGGAATTTGTAAAACAGAACTGAAAATTCCAACGTGCATTACAAGGAAGCGCTTCCATTGCATGGGCGGCTCCTTCTGTTTCAGTGGTGAGGAAGGAATTGCTATTTGGTGTCAAAGGGCTTGACTTCGGAGACAGATGAACTTGCTTTTTTGATCGTGTTCATCCATTTTAAAACCTCACATGCTCCATGCGATCCCACATTATTAACTGTGTTTCCTAAAGCAGCACAAAATAAAAGCGCCAAAAATCATCATGTAGTTCATCTCCTTTTCCATCTGCAGCTGCGCACAATGAACTTTAAGGAACGGATGTTTACAAGGATGTTCAAAGGTCCCATGTTTTATTACGTATTTTGAGAAGCACAACATAGAGGTTTTAAGAAACTCCATTTATACATTTGCATAATGTTCATTTTCAACATTACAAAACACAGTGTGTACCTGCCCATCACCTAAAAGGAAAGGGGAAGAAGGGTCTCCCATTGTATATAAATCTGTTCCCAGAAAAGCTTCTAACAGACCCTACAGTCAGAGTAATTACTTAAACCCTGACAGAAATGAGACTGCCTTAACTGGGAAATAATGGCATGTGCAGCTGCAGAAGGCAGGAAAGGCGGCCTGCTTCCTTACGATGGCTGGAATATGGCCTCTTAAATAAAAAAAATAAAAGTGTGTTGTGAAAGAAATGTGGCCGCTGATGCTTGATATCTTAACCTCCTGACACTTCATATCAGAAAAGTAAAATTGATGACAGGCATGTGAGCCTCGGCTAGCACCGAGCAGTAACGACGTGAGCAAAATGAAAGCTGTGGAGCATTTGGTGCGCACAAAGCCACAGAACAAAGGAGAGGCCCAGTAAGGCATTATTTCAAAGAGACAGTTCTTAAAAAAGAAAGCTGTGAAGGGCCTGGCGGCCCAGGAAGATTCTGCTAAAGGCTCGTCTCTCTGCTCTGCCGTCGTTGTCAGGTTACAAGAGAAAATCTTTCTTCTTGAATGAAAGTGTCTCATGTCGGGTGTGTTTAATCACAACGTACAAGTAATTTTATGAGAAAGGAATGGAGGAAAAGGTCCTCGGGAAACTATTTAGATGGGGCAGAATTTGCTAACCTTTCCAACAGCATTTGGTGGCTTCAGAGGAAATAAATATGGTGTATAGATGCTAGTGGCTGCCCACCCACAGTGAATGACACGGATGTGGGTGCTTCCTACTTCCGTGACATGATCCTTACAAGGGTTTATAAGGATACCCATTTAGGAACTTAAGCATATCTCATGAAAGGGAGGTCTTAATGAAAATCATGCTAAAAGAAGGCATTTGCATTTGGAGAACATTAAGACTTGGTAGCAAACCAGAACTTAAAAGGCGAAATGATGCCAGTTACAAGAGCAGATGGGGACCCACAGGACCATCTTTGGGTCAAAATTCCTGAGAAGCAACAAACATCTGAGAGAAGTCAAGGAAGACGTGCAGCGAGGCTTCGTGAGCAGTGTGAGGAGATACAGACGGGCTCGTGTCTAGGTCCGCCACCTAATGCTGTCTCTGAAGCTCCATCTCTTCATGTGTAAAGTGAGGGTAGTATTTCTAACCTGTCAGGTGGTTTTAACTGAGCTCCTAACCACTGACAAAGTAGCTAACAAATGGGATACCAATGATCATTTTTATTAGACTAAGAAGTCATAAAGAAATGTGCATACTGGAGACATCCTTGCACTCATCAGAACCTCTGCATTTCTAGAGAAAGCTGAGATTCAGGGAGATTTAGAGACTAGCCCTCCTACCCTAGAGTCCCAGGGGTGTTCGTACAACAACTTGAAGGGCCAACCATTCCCAAAGTCTGCTCTGGAACATTCTAGAGAGTAAAGAAACAGACAAAGGGGGAAAGAATACAGACCTCCCTTTTTTCTTTCTTTTAAATGTTGGGTTTGGGTCAGGGGAGAATACTTCAATGGAGAAGAGCCCTTGCATAACTTGTATAAGGACCTGAGTTGGAATTCCCAGTATCCACTTAAAAATCTATCAGGCATGGCTGCACATGCCTGTAACCACAAGATGAAGAAGGAAGGGGAGATGTATGAATTCCAAGAACTCCCTATCTGATCAGTTTAGCTGAAATAGTGAGCTTCTGGGTCAGTGAAAGACCCCGTTACAAGGCACTAAGGAGGGGGTGATAGAGGGGGACACTTGCTGTGCTGCTCTGGGCTCTACATACTACACGTGTGTAAAACATGCGCGCACGTGCACACAGACACACAGATGGGGGCAGGCATGCATGTATATGTTCATTTAAAAGAAAATTATCACGATCAAAAGAGAAGTTAGAAAATGGTTGCCTTTCACTAGCAAGCAGGGAATCCTCAGGGCAGGGTGGCTGCAAACTGGTCCTGAGTCTCCTCCCATCTGCCTAAAACCAGGCTGGAGGCAGACATTTCTCCTCAGAAGACCTGGATGCTTCCAGGCTTGAAACTGGCTGGTTGAGGCCACCCAAACATGGAGGATCATCTGTTTCATTCAAAGTCATCCAGTTATGAGTACTGATAGATTATGAATAGATATAGACAGACAGACAGACAGACAGACAGATGGATAGATGATAGCAACATCTACTCTAGTGTTTGAACTGGGCACCATAGCCTAACTACATTAACATACAAAACTCACCATCATATTTGATACATGAATATAGGATGCATCTGGCAGAAGGGGTGTTTAGCCATTGAGGTTTTGCTTTGTTTTTGCTGTTCTTTGCAGATTTGAGAGCCATTAGTTTTGCTGGGTTATTTTGATACTGATGAACTCTCTGAGTTGTGTGACCAGTAAGCTATTGCTAGGCAACTGCACTCTAAATTTAGAGACTGAAATCGGCAAATATTTCTTTAGTGAACAGTTCTATAGGATAGCACTTTGGGCTCAGTTCCATTGAGCTCTTTGGTGGATTTACTTACGTGTCTGAGGTCAGGTGCAGGATTAGGTTTCTGATGGCCGCCCATCTCAGCTCTATAAAATCTCTCATCTTCTATTAGCCTAACTCAGCCTTGTTCATAGAGGAGAGCGGTCCTGATGGACAGTAAAAACATGTGAAAGATGCAAGAATCCATCCTTCCCAGATATGCCAAACTGGACTACTACCTCAGTCTAAAACCACTTAGGGGGCTGTAACTACAGCAAGAGACCCTTTGGCCTGCCTGGGGTAGGGAGTGTCCTCTCTGAACAGGACTGAAATTCGCCTTTATCATCAGAGGCCGACTAATCGGGACTCCAGGGGTCATGCATAAACAAGCTCATCTCCAGCTTGCACACACACCTGCAGTTTTATAACACAAGTCAAGCATGGCCATATGTCCCCCGAGCTATTAGGCGCAGAGACAGGAAGATCTCTGGGTCTTGCTAGCCACAAACTCCAGGTTAAGTAAGAGACCCTGTCTTCAAAGAATAAGGTGGAGAGTAACTAAGCACACTAAACATTCTCCTCGGCCTCTGTGCACAAAGGTGAGAGCATCCAAGCACACACAGGTAGTCATACACCACGGACACATATTTCTCTCTCCCTCTCCCCCTCTCTCGATCTCTCTCACTCTCTTTCTGTCTCTGTCTCTCTCTCTCATACACACACACACAAAAAAAAAAACAAAACAAAAATTCTAAAGAGCCCTAAGCTGTAGCCTTCTCTTCCAAACATGATCATTGTCACAGAGCCCTCTTTTATAGAAGTAAAGATGAGTGTTTCTACCCAGCTCATTTTACTGCAAGTCAGCCTTGGGGTCATTTTCATTGTCCCCGCTCCAAGTTGAGCTGGTTTCAGACATTTCTCCTTTTCATCAGCCTGATGGTATTGCCATAAGTGCACTGGAAATCTGTGTCAGTGCTTTATGCAAAGGAGGCACCAGGAAAGCTTCCCTCCAGTTTCACCCCATTGGGAGAGAGGTTGCTGCCGCTGGGAACACCCAAAGTTTCTTCTGTGGCCTGTGAGAATATATATGACTCAGCGGTGGAGTCCTTGCCTAGCATGTGACTGCTTAGGCTAGACACCCAGTAGTACAAAGAAACAGAAAAAAGAAATGAAATGCCTTTCCAGCTCCCACCCACCCCTGCTCTCCCCACCATGCAGCAGAATCAAGCCAAGAGTTGCCCATATCCAGCTTGAGTCACAAATCAAAAGCTGCTGATGCCAGCAAATCCATCTTCACTTGACAAACAATAAAAAGAGGAAGATGGAGACAGAGCGAGGGAAATTTCATAAGTGAGGTTTTATTGATAGACACAAACCAAAGGCAAAAAAACTCAGCGGTTATGACTGGGAACCTGTGGTTGAGAACTGTTAGGCCCCGGTACCCAAATCCATGTCTGCTGTTACAGACACTCATGGCACAGACAGCCAAGTAGATGGTTGCTCAACCAGAGGTGTTGCAATACTGTGTGTGTGTGTGTGTGTGTGTGTGTGTGTGTGCATGACTGAGTTTATGCATGAGTGTGT
This sequence comes from Ondatra zibethicus, assembly GCA_004026605.1. Lineage (NCBI taxonomy): Eukaryota > Metazoa > Chordata > Mammalia > Rodentia > Cricetidae > Ondatra > Ondatra zibethicus. The sequence continues at coordinate 13,151 of PVIU01008899.1, read as the reverse complement.
GTGCACAATTGTGCACATTTATATGTGTTTATGTCTGTGCCTATGTGTATGCATGAGTGTATATTATGAAACAATTAAGCATACCTTGGATAGTATTTCCCTTCTATTGTCTTCAGCTTGCTAAGCTTGTTTAGTACTATTCAAAATAATCTCTAGAAGTAATGTTTTTGTTGACGTCCCAGTTTATTAATTTTTATTCCTTTATTAAATCCTTCAAGCTAACTTTTTAGAAACTGACATTATGAATGAATGTGCCAAGGAAGTGTTAAACTTGCACTTGACATCTAACCAAGAAAATACAAATACCTGTGTTGTTTGAAAATATGACACCAGCACACAAACACAAACAGCTCTGGCTGGAGGTGATTAGTGTGCACACCCATGATGTACTTAATGAGAAGATTAAAGCATCTTCACAGGTCAAATTTTGAAGGCTGTTTTTTTTCTGGTAAGGATGGAATGCTGAGCTACATGCGACTTCTCAGGCTGGCATTTTAACTGCGCTGTGAGGAGCTGAATTTGAAGAACAGCAGCCAAGGTGTGTTTGGTCAGAGTAAGCCGCATCCTAAGGCACTAAATCACAGAACCCTGTATCTTCAAAGACCAAGAAAATCTTGCACCAGAAGCCTGGGATCCAGCAGTTAGGCAGGATTAGTTTAACTGTCCTGAACTTCTTGAAGCATGAAGGTCTGATGTCCTAACCCTTGGGGCTCTCATGAGGAAGGTGTTTGCTGTGGCTGTGGAGAAGTCTCTGCTTCAGTGAGCCTCAGACAGTGGTTGATGAGGGATCAGAGTGACTCCAGTTTGGGCTGTTAGAAAAGAAGAAAGAGGAGGAAGGGGAGAGAGGGAGGCAAGTGGACTAGACAGCTAGCATTCAGAGTTCCATGCTTTAGCCTCGCAGATGCACTTTAGCCTCGCAGATACACTTTAGCCTAGTAAATGCACTTCTATAAGTTACCATAAAAACTGACAAGGAAAGTTCTCAGAGACTTTCTCTAACTAATAATCTGGGCTGTGGTTAATGACTCCCCCATGCAAGTTCTTCACTGTTTTACTGTGTGGAAATGGCTAAGTAAACAATGGCAGGCCCAATACCTCCACACAAAATGGGAAACAAGCTACATTGTAGGTGAAATGTGCCAGCCATGAAAGAACAAACACTGTGCTATTCTACATAGCAAGGTGCCCAGAGAAGTCAAGTTCATAGCCAGGTTAGTAAAGCCAGGGCTGTTGTAAGGAGAAGGGAGGATGGGAAGTCATCATTTAATAGCTGTAGTGGTTTTTTGAAGTGCCTCAGTGTTTTTTTTTAGTACCAGACATTTGCACAGCAATAATAATGCCTAGAAATGATTAAAATGGAAAATTTTTATGTGTAAATATGTTTTCACCGTTAAAAATAAAATACTGATTGTTTCCAAGATGACTACATGCATAATGTTAATTTTATTCATTTGCCATAATATTCCTTTTTTTTTTTTACAAACTATAGATTTTTGTTAGTAACAGAAGGAAAGCTTAGTCATATGGGCAAAAAATGCCTATTCCAAGCTTCAATTAATGTTGCTTCAGTAGCTGATAACTGTGATAATTAAAAGGGAATTGTTTGTCTCCTCTGCTAAATATATTTTCTTTACCCAGAGTGTCTTTTCTGCCACATGCCTCCCACGTTTGTCTGTAGAAGATGCACACTCCTCTTAGAACCACCCCCCACCCCAGACTGGAAAGATGGCTCAGCAGTTAAGAGCACTGACTGTTCTTCCAGAGGACCTGGGTTCAATTCCCAGCACTCACGTGGCAGCTCACAACTGTCTGTAACTCCAGTTCCAGGGGACCTGACAACCATGGAAAAACACCAGTGCACATAAAAATTAAAAATAAATTTAAAAAAGCTCCCCTTCCTGTTCTTACACCTATAAAAACAGTGAGTATAACAACCCCTTGTGTTGCCTGGGTACATTATCTGTAACAGGCACACACACACACACACACACACACACACTAACGTGTTACATCATCTCAAAATGATTAAACATATGAATAGGTATATTTATCCCCTAAGAGAACTGAGAAAGAGACACAAATCCCTTGGCTTTGGAAGGTGTAGAAATCCAGCCATCTCCGCTCCTGAACTCACATTCCCATGCCGCTTCTCATGGGGAAATTCCCGGCATGCTTCTCATGCCGATTTTTTCAGCCGATCCTCAGCAGAATAGTTGTTTTGCAGTAGGAATCTCTGCTCTCAGGCTTCCTGTCCCTTCTGAGTGAAGCCATGATCCACCCAAAGCAGTGCATAGCTGAGGAGATGGCCTGTCCCCCAATAGCCCGGGAATTCTGTAAACTCTGAGACAGGCATGGTGTAGAAAAGAACAACTTTTGCCTTCAAGCAGTGGCTCTGTCCATCCACTTACCCTGTCTGTAGAACAAGAACGAATCAAAGAAAGTTCAGGAGGAAATAGGAGAGGAGGTTTTGGAGTGAGCAGCCCTACATCCAGGTTCCCAGGTCTCAGTGGGGAAAAGTTGAGGCTTTGGTTGTATATCAAACCAGGCCTGGATTATAGATTTCTGGAAATGTCCTCTTCCCCAGAAGGTCATGAAAATCTGAAGGGCAGCACTGAAAGAGAGAGCAACTTTGATGCTAAAGGGGCCAGAGGAGCGGAGTCTTCCGGTGGTGACCAACACACAGCCAGGCAGAGACCTCGGGTCTCACACAGTTGGAAGACATGGGATGTCACTCCTTAGCTAGTCACTGAATACAGCATTACTATATATTGTCTGGAAGTGGTTGTGCAGCAGGCTCCTCCTGAGGCAGGGTCTTGTGACTGCTATAGCTACGATGAGAACTGTGGGGTTGATCCAGTCTGCTTTTGCTTATGTGTAAAGTATTTTTTCGTTAAGTCTAACTTTAATTAGTCCTTAGTGATATTCCAAGTGCCCCAGAAGCCACCTGTAATGCTGAAGGGCTATTATTTCCATGACAGAAAGAGAACTGGTGACACCTCCCTGGTTTCCTTAGAGACTCACAGAGTACAAGAACAATGTACTTCCTGCTGAAGGAAGGTACATTAGCTGTCAGAGAAGAGAAATCATATTCCATGATTCCCACCCGTGAATCTTTTCTCACTTCTTAGTGTGGCAACATGAAAACTTGTCCCCTCTCTGCCCACACCTTGTGAAACCAAGCCCAACTTCAAGGGGCTTGCTCCTTTTTTATTCTTGCACTCAGACCTGACAGGCTAGACTATCAATGGCTTCTGAGAGTGGCTATGGGTTTTGACTATCCACACACATGTGTGCTTACTCTCTCAGTGATCACATGCATGTGTTTACTCTCCTGGTGATCTACAGATTGTATTTACAAGGTTGCAGGCTTAGACTGGGACTTTTGCTTTTACAGGACATTCAAGGAACTCAATGAAGAATGAAGGGAACTGTTGCGGTGGTGTTGGAACTAAGATTCGGAACAACACCAACCTGCATCTGAGTCTTTATGCTAGCTAATGTGTGTGTGACCTTCCATAAATTCTTCATCAATACAGGTCTTAATTTATCAGGATAAATCAGCATAATCATATATCACACATATTTTGGGAACACTTACATAGAACCTAGCATATAGCAAACTCCTAATAAGTGCCCTAATAAACAAATATACCCAGAAAGTTGAACGTGTCAGACTATGATGAAAACAAGCTGTCTTGGAATATTACCCAGGATAGAGAGATTCTCAGGTGGAGAAAAAGTCTTCTTTGTGTTATTTCTGGCAAAAAAAAAACCTCAAGGTGCCCTGGAGAAAGGGCAGAGTAGGCACAGTGGCAGTCAGGGTGTTGATAGTTAGCTATTCCCTTCTGAATACCTGGGATAAGAACTGAATTGAGGGGCTGGAGGGAAGGCTCAGTGGTTAAGAGCTTTGCCTGCTCTTCCAAAGGTCCTGAGTTCAACTCCCAGCAACCACATGTGCTCACAACCATCTGTAATGAGATTTGGTGCCCTCTTATGGCCTGCAGGGATGCACGAACACTGAATACATAAAAAATAAATAAATCTTTAAAAAAAGATAAAAAAAGAATTGAATTGACCCAGAGGGGGAAAATGGAGGAGGAAGAAAATAAAATGTGCTAAAAATGAATTGGGCATACTCTGATGGCTCTGCATGTATTTAGCACACTGTAACTCATTTAAGCCAATCTTCTCATTGCCAGTATATCTGAGGAAAGTGATCTGGGACACAAACCCACACAATAGGTACTGGAGTTTAGACACCTGAGCCATGTCATGTGGCTTCTTGCCTGGTGTTTATGCTTAGGAACTTGGAAGGTTCCAGATCCTATTTCTCAACCTGGCCTTGATTATTCAGCAAAATGAGTCTCGAGTGGAGAACTTGGCTTCCGCCTGAGTAATGCAAATTCAGAAGATGCAATGACTCCCTTAAACGCTGTGGCTGTCCTGGGAATGGAGTTGCTTTGGCTCTGAGGCCAGTGACATCATCTGTGAGACACAGCATGGTGCAGAATGCCTCCAGCAGAGTTGCAGCCCCGTTTCCTACTTTGAGGAAGTGGTGGAGTGAGTTCCCCCTCTCTCCCTCAGTTATCAGCCGCCAAAAGCTGCCTTCCTTCTTGTCGGGGCTTCTGTCCTGCCCAGTTCCCGCAATCGTTAAGTCCCAAAGAAATCACACAGAGGTCTACATTAACTATAAACTTATTGGCCCATTAGCTCAGGCTTCTTATTAACTCTTACAACTTATATTAGCCCATTATTCTTGTCTATGTTAGCTACATGGCTCAGTACCTTTTTCAGCGAGGCAGTCACATCTTGCTTCTTCTGTGAATGGATCAGGACTGCAGAGGAATGGGCTTTCCTCTTCCCAGAATTCTGTTCTCATTGATCCACCTTTACTTTCTGTCTGGTTGTCCCGCCTATACTTCCTGCCTGGCTACTGGCCAATCAGCGTTTATTTAAAATATAATTGACAGAATATAGACATTTGTCCCACACCACCTTCTCTTCAAAGAACAGGGATTATTAAATTTGAACTCTTGACCCTTATGTGAAAATCATTGACTCTGGGCTTGCTCTGAAAAGTTTCTGGATGGAATGTCTGGGTTCTGGGGTCGCCTCTTTTCCAAATTACTGAACAGAAAATGTCTTTTTCCTCAGAGCCCTGCCTGATTTTCAAGCCTTGAATTAATGTACAAAATTCCAGTCCTTCAACTTCAACTGGAACCAAGGTGGATGGGGACAGCTGTTCAAGAAACAAAGCTTACAAACAAACTTAAGTGTGTCTCGGTGTCATAGGGCCAGTAGCAAAGACTATCTCATAGTACAGTAGCTAGTAGACTCCATCGCAGGAAAATTTCATCTGGTGAATTTTCTATTTTATTTCATTATCTCTTGAAACAGGGTCTTGCTATGTAACCTATCTTGGCCTTGAACTCACCATCCTCCTGCCTCGGCCTCCTCACTGCTGGAATTCCAAGTATGTACTGCCACAGTGAGTTCCCTTCAGTGAAGTTTTGACGGGGAGAGGAGCTCAAGTCAAACTCAGGACCCAGCATACACTGGTTCACAACCCTGGGTGAAATGTCACCACCAAGTTCCAGTTTCCTTATCTGTGATATGGGCTCCTGATGATAGAGACTGCTGTTGGTGCATGGAACTCAGTCCATGTTCATAGCTAGAGTCCTGTCTGGGCATGCCAGTGTTCCGTGTTCATAACTAGAGTCCTATCTGGACATTCCGGTGTTCCATGTTTATAGCCAGAGTCCTGTCTGGGCATTCCGGTGTTTGATGTATAGCACTCATAGTTAATCATTTGGTAGAAATGACAAAAAAGTCTGGTTTTCTTCTCCTTCCAGTTCTTTGCATTACAGCCGTGGAGATGCTTAGCTTCCAATTCCCCAAGTAGACATTTTGTAGAGAATATATTCTAGCTCAGAAGTCCTGGCCTCATCCATTGTCAAGACTGTGGTTCATCCTTGGGGTCTGTAAAGAAACTATTAAAAATAGAACTCTTTGTGGATATGATAATTCAGTGGCTAAATTACATGATTTCCTTTTTAAAATTACTTTTGTGTCTACCCACATAGCTTAAAACTTATCTGAGTTATAAATTTCCCTCTGTCCCTTAATAAAGCCAGTTTACAGGGCTGAAAAATATGCAGACTTGATCTGCACATAACTAAATTTAAACCCTGTGCCTGTACTCTGCCAGCTGTGTGACTCTAACTACATAGCTACTATGACCCTTAGCCTCTCCATCTATGTAATAAAGTAATTAGCTATTTTAGTTGAATCTTTGTGACATTATTAGTATCCTGGAATACCTCATTTTAAACATCAGCTGTCACTGCCAACTATTAAGAGATAAATATAGGTATTGAAGAAAATATATATCCTTATTCACAATAACCAAGATATGGAAACAGCTTAGAGGCTCAACAACAGATGAATGGATAAAGAAATATGTCATATAGAAACAGTGGCATATTATTTAGCCATAAAAGAGTGTAATTATGACATTTGTAGGAAAAATGGGCAGGACTGTATAGTGTCATGTTAAGCAAAATAAGCCAGATTGATATACACAGACACCCATACCAGAAAGAAACATATATGGGGACTATATCCATATAGGGGAGATCAAGGAGGATAGTAAGGGGGCAAATCTGACCTAAATACAAAATATGTATACCAAAATATAATAGAATCCATATTTTGATACTGGGGACTAAAACCAGGAAACCCACTATTTTGTACACTAATTTCAAAAAATTAATAAAAATAGTTATTATTATTGTTGTTGCTGATATTTTTTATAATAATTCCCAGAAATCACGAGTTTTTACTATAAGCTGAGATCATAGGTTAAAGACCCACCGCTCTCAGATTATGGTCAAAAGTATGATCAGGTATTGAGAACTCTGGCTCACCAGGCTCATCACTGAGAGGAGCTGGACTCAGTGGCTATCTGCTGTACAGTCTTTAATGGCGCCTCCCTTTTGATGCCCTCGCCCTGCTCCCCTTGACCAATCAGAGAGGAGTTTCTCCCTGGTAGATTTCACAAGAGAGTCCAGCCTGTTACCATGTCAGCTTCTAATGTCAGAATCACCCGTTCTCATTGCTCTTCCACCTTACTTGCTGAAACATGTGTCTTAATTAGGGTTTCTATTGCTGTGAAGTGATGCCATGACCATGCCAACTCCTCTAAGGAAAACATTTAATTGGGGTGGCTTTCTTATGATTTCGGAGGTTCGGTCTATTATCACCATGGTGGTGAGCATGGATGCGCGCAGGCAGACGAGGAGCTGGAGCTGAGAGCGCTGCATCTTGCAGGCAACAGGAAGTCAGCTGAGTTAAAGGTGAGAAAAAGACCTCAAAGTCCACCCCCACAGTGACACACTTCCAACAAGGCCACACCTCCTAATGATGCCACTCCCTTTGGGGGCCATTTTCTTTCAAACCACCACACAAGTTGTCTCTGTCAAAGTCAGAGTTACTGACATGGATAGTCCAGTTAGTCAGCTTGCTCTTGGAATTCCTTTCAAGGCTGAAATAACAAGGCGACCATCACACCCACCTGCCATTAACATTGCTTAGGAATCCAAATTCTGGATCTCAAAAGCACTTTAACCAATGAACCATCTCCCCAGCCCTCCCATCCTGTTTTATTAGCCTGTATTGTAGGAGCCAGCCATGATAAGCTAAATAGAAACAGACCACTCAAAGGAAGTTCTTTACTTCCAACCATTATCACCTGCCCGAGTAGGACTCATCCATCGATAAGTTTAACAGAAGCCTGAGTCTTAGTAGTTTACCCTGAAGCAATACTCGGTTGCAGGAAGAACCATGTACTGAGATTACCCAAGTGCCACCCAAGGATAGACCATCCAAAAGAAATGCCTAATGTTCCAACTGTTGTACATATGATCACCTGCCAGCACACTCAGCAGGACACCCCGAGACAAATGTCAGTCAATCAGGGGTCCTGAACCTCAGAAACCCCTCACCCTCACCTTTACTACTATAAAAACCCAACTCTAACTGAGCTCGAGACTCCATTTATTCCAATATGTTGGACATGCGGAGAGACTGAGTTTGCAAACTCTCATAAAATAAAGGCTCTTTGCTTTTACATATGTGACTCGGTATCCTTGTTGGCTTTTGGGGGAGTTTGAGAATCTGGGCATAGCAGTATCAACTGTACAAAACAATGGGTTTCAAAGAACTCGGTGTTTCCATCATAGATCTCCTGTATCTAGGAAGGACTCTGGGCACCAGTGGTCTGCATTGGGAGGCAAAAGGACAGAGTCTGGAGATGAGAATAGTAGCGTATCATCCCGAGGTTAGAGATGGCGAGCTCACCGTGGGCCCAGCATGAAGTTAAGGATGCCAGTGCTTCACCCCAGACACCTTAGCTTGCGGGGTGAATCTGAGTGAGCAATGCTGAGAACACAGAAGGTTTTGATTGTCCCGAATGGGAGCTGAGTGGCTTGGCTGCTGCACAGTTTGAGCTGGAGAACAGTTCTGGAACAGAACATAACTGAGCATCCTTGGAACAGGTCGCCTCCTCCTATGGCAGAAATAAGAAGGATGTGTGAGTGTTCTAAGTAGTTCTTAAGGATAGTTGGCCCACCTGCTCAGTAGCCCTGGAGGCAGCCCAGACCCTCTCTTCTCTCAGAAACCCTGCTTCATCGTTCCCCTGCCTCAGGGGGACCTGGAGTCAGGGCTTTGTAGTTAGCCCCACAGAGTCAAGAGAAGCAAGCAAACCAGAGACTTGCTCATGGGATTTCAGAAAGCAAAATCCTAATCTCCTTTAACTCTGTGTAAGCAGAGATTTTATAAGCCATTTTCACCTGCTACAAAAGGTGCTACTAAAGCAACATTAGTCTGTGCCATCATACCGGTGGAGCCGGTGACACTTGCTCTTCTGTGACACTCAATGATGTAGACATTTTCAGGGCCACTACTAAAAACGGGATTTGGGGAGTTTTTTAGTGCAACATCTTACTGTGGAGGCAATGTTTGCACACCTATTACGCAAGCTGCTGTAAACAAAAAGGTTCAAGGATAAGGAGGCAGGTCGATAATACATAAGGCAGTGAAAGTGACCCACGGGGAGCGAGACAAATGCAACTGGCGCCCTGGAGAGGAAGGAGTGCACTCATTCCCAAGATGAGGAATGGCCTCGCAGGGCTAAAAAGGCACGGAGAGACGCCTACATCACACACACACACACACACACACACACACACACACACACTCTACCCCACAAGGCTCAAGGAACATAATGGAGTAGAGGATAAAAGAAGTAAAATAATAGAGAAGGTTGGGAGGAGTGCTATGAAACCATCCCTGACATGACCTGGCCAGTGCATGCATGAGAGCTCTGGTTACCTACACAGATCAAGCAGGGCAAAAATTCCAATGTGGAACAAGGAACAGCTTCTGGGGCCCCACCCCCAGCTAAGAAGCTATTTCTAGTTAATAGCTTTGGAGAAGGTGGGAGACTCACTTTTCTTTGGGGGAGTGGCCATTGCCAGGTTCCCCATGCCTCAGTGATGACCCCAAACCCATCGTAGTACTAACTGGATTCAGTTTGTTAGCAAACCAACCAAACAAACAAACAAAAAAGAGAACATTAGTTTGGGTAAGAAATGTCAGGGGCGGGGGCTTAGGGAGTAGGAAGGAAGAGTGGGATGGATACAATCAAGATACTATATATATTTTTTTTCAAAAATAAACAAAATAAAGAAGGTTGGGGGAATAAGCCCTACAGAGGGATGGAAACACTGGAGAAACTGTGAAAGCAGAAATAGGGGTGCTCACCTGTGAGAGCAGAGAGGACAGTCCAGGGTTATCGGCCCCCGGCATGTTCTCAGATGTATTCCCCTCCCCCACCCCACCCAACCCTGTCATAGTATCATAACCTGGTGTCGCTTCAGGCTGAGAAGTCTGTGGAGCTTTCCTACTAGTAACAACAGAGCACTCAATGTTCTCATTGAGTGTCCCAGTGAAGCTGAGCTCATTAAAAGACGCGTTCATCTTTTTGTTCATTGGCAGCACTGCCGGATTAAAATACTATATACCATGTCTATCTCTTTTCAATTTTCAGAGGAAGCTAATTCAGCCCTCCTGTGCATTTCCGTTTCCTTTCCTTTAAATAAGGTAGAGTTTGAGGGACTGTCAGGGTTCTTTATAAGAATGAGAAGGTCAAAAGACAAACCTTAGTTTTTAGAAGATTACATTTCCTTCTGGGATGAAAGGTTAGGTGTGCATTTAAGTTTTGCAATTACGCCAGGGACGACATCGGGGAAAATGCCAAGGGCCACTATTCCAGGATAATTCTCCAATTACTAGGCTGAGATATTTAAACATAGTTTAATTCTGATTTTCAGTTTCTATCAGACTATCTGAGGCTGGGAACTCTATAGACAACAGATACTACAGTTTTGTAAAATGGACACTGGAATCTGATACATCATAACCTGGCAGAGGGTACCACACCCTGGGACAGAGCTCAGGACTCTCCTGGGTGCCAAACTCCATGACCTCATTTAATGTGAGATCCTTTCCCAAAGCCCAACCTTGAAATACCATTAACATATAAATTTAAGATTTGTCTCCAAAGCAGGAACTTTTGAGTGACCCTGCCAAATCATAGTGCACACATACACCATTAATTGTATCCATTTAAGGAATGAGTAACCTCTTCACCTAGGATGACTGGAGAGAGCCTGTGTCTCAGGGTTTCTATTGCTGTGATGCCAAGTGTTAACATTCAGACCAACCTGACCCCGCCCCTTGAGGGCCTGACAGAGTGCATCACACCTATGTACAGGTCAGGCACTACCCTGTCTCTTTAAAAGATGAAACTCCACATACTTCACTCTCTTCCTCTCTCTCTCTCTCTCTCTCTCTCTCTCTCTCTCTCTCTCTCTCTCTCTCTCTCTCTCTCCCTCCCTCCCTCCCCTGCTCCTATACCCAGAAACCCATCTCTTCCCCCGCTTCCCCGTTCTCTCAATAAACTCTCCACTTAAGTTCTTTTTGTATGGAGTTTCTTGCCCTCTGGGCTTTCATCCACCAAGGTCTCTTGTGCACTGAATCATTACACCAAGACCACAGCAATTCTTACAAAATTCTTCAGTCCCAGGAGACAACAGCTTCTGGTTTACTATGACCTTAGCAAACCCAGGGCATGTTCATATGTTTAATTATGGACAAATGCCTGGTCCTTTACCCAAGAGACCAGACTTAATCCCTGGGATTTCCTAGTGCCATCTTAGTACAGGTAGCTGCTGTTGACAGATGAGAAGGCAATTTTCTGATTGCTTCCCTTAGTATGAAGTTTTCTGTAGACATGGGGCCTTTGTGACCAAAACCCTATGAGACATTTGTGATAGGGGATATAAAAATTTTAATAAAAAGTGTAATGACTCTGAAAAAGAAAGAAAGAGAGAAAGAAAGAAAAACATTTAATAGGGAGAAGCTTAAAGTTCCAGCGATTCTGTCTGTTATCATCATGGTGGGACATGTTGAGCAGGCAACATGAAATGCTCAGAGACACTGGGTGTGGCTCGAGCTGTATAAGTCCTCAAAATCCATTTCCATAGTGACACACCTCCTCTAACAAGACCACACCCACTCCAACAAGGCCACACCTCCTAATAGTTACACTCCCTCTTGGGGCCATTTTTTTTTCAAACCACCACAGCATGCCTTTAAGGGGTAACAAAGGGAAGACAAGGGCAGACCCACAGCAGGATGGAGTGGTATCTGGGCCAGAGGAGGAGGGTAATTTAGCCCCTGCAGCACACTTCAGTTTCCTGCCCTCTAAACAGGCCAGAGTTTGAGTGGTTGTCAGGAAAGGTGATAAGTCCAAAAGAAAGATCTTAATTTTAGAAGATTACATTTTCTTCCCTTTTGTTTTTTGTTTCTTTTACTTCGTTTATATTGAGAGAGGATCTTACAACACAGCCCAGGATGACCCAGACATGCTATGTAGCCCAGGATGACCCAGACATGCTGTGTAGCCCAGGATGACCCAGACATGCTGTGTAGCCCAGGATGACCCAAACATGCTATGTAGCCCAGGATGACCCAGACATGCTGTGTAGCCCAGGATGACCCAGACATGCTATGTAGCCCAGGATGACCCAAACATGCTATGTAGCCCAGGACACCCTCAGGTTTATAGCAATCCTCTTGCCTCAGCTTCCCAATGCATTTTATTTTTATTATGAATAAGAAATATAGGTCTATCTGGGGTAGATGTTTCTTCTGAATAGTTTCATGTCAACTTGACACAAGCTAGAGTTATCTGAAAGGAAGGATCTTCTACTGAGAAAATTCCTCCATTAGATCCAGCCGTAAGGCATTTTCTTAATTAATGGTTGATGGGGAAGGGCCCAGCCCATTGTGAATGGTGTCATCATCCCTGGGCTTGTGGTCCTGAGTTCTGTAAGAAAGTAGGCTGAGCAAGCCATGGGAATCAAGTCAATAAGCAGCACCCCTTCATGGCCTCTACATTAGCTCCTGCCTCCAGGCTCTTGCCATGTTTGAGTTCCTGTCCTGGCTTCTTTCAATGATGGGCTACTTAACTCCATGGAAGCATAAGTCAAATAAACCCTCTCCTCTCCAACTTGCTTTTAGGTCATGGTGTTTCATCATAGCCATAGACACCCTAACTAAAAGTAAAAGCATACACTACCCAGCAGTGTAAACAAACAAACAAAATTTCAGAAATCTGAATTACAATGATTATGAATAAGAATGAATAAAATGGCAAAATTATTTTTGAAATAAGAAATCTCTTCTTATTTTTTCCCCATATTCTTTTATTTTTCCATTCAAAAAAAAGAGTTACATTTCCTCCCCTTCTCCCAGTCCCCCCCATTCCCCCCCGCTGCTTCCTTAAAAGAGGGCATGGTGCCCAGCCCTGTGGGAAGTGCAAGGCCCTCCCCCTCCATCCCGTCCTAGGAAGGTGTGCATCCAAATCGACTAGGTTCCCAAAAAGATAATACATGCAGAGGAGATAGGTCTTAGTGTCATTGTTGATGGCTTCTCATTCTGCCCTCATTGGCAGCCACATTTAGAGAGTCCAGCTTGATCACATGCTCATTCAGTCCCGGTCCAGCTGGATTTGGTGAGCTCCCATT
>PVIU01008898.1:29777-80025 GCA_004026605.1 Ondatra zibethicus | reverse complement strand
AGCCAGAGGAATGAGAAAACAGCAGATTCCAACTGACTCTTGGCCCCAGTGTGCAGAAGGATGTGAGAGTCAAACATGACCAGCACTTGAATGTCACATGGTAGCCAGTTATCTCAAGACAGCTCAGCTATCAGGATACAACAATCCCACAGTCTTGGGTTGTAGTCTGAGATCATGGTGCTAGTGTAGGCAGGGTCTGATGAGGGCTCCCATGGTTACAGATAGTGCATCCTTGTTGCATCCTTGAAAATATATATATGACCAGGTGGTGGTGGCACATGCCTTTAATCCCAGCACTCGGGAGGCAGAGGCAGGCGGATTTTTGTGAGTTCAAGGCCAGCCTGGTCTACAAGAGCTAGTTCCAGGACAGGCTCCAAAGCTACAGAGAAACCCTGTGTCGAAAAACATATATATGTGTGTTGTGTGTGTGTGTGATATAAATATATACATTATACATATATATATGAATACAAATAAATAATCTTCTAGCGACAGGCTTTTACTCTATAGCCCAGACTGGCTTCAAAGTAACAATCCTTCTGTCTCTCACTCCTTTGTGCTGGGATTACAGGCATGCATCGACACACCAGCTTCTCACACAATCTGTGACAGACATTCACAGTGAACTTGAGCCTTGAACATACAAATTCGTGGGGAGCACAGTTTCCTCCACCCCACTGCTGTTGGCTGACCGATCTAACTCAGCTCCACCCCCAACCCCCTTCCCAGTCACCATCCATTCCAGAGGTCGGAAAAAGTCATTATTAATTACTCCAGCCTTGCCTGCAGCGGGCCATGGTCAGGTAAAAACATAGTGATTCACATTTTTACACGTGAACTCACATGTTTACTGTGCAGGGGGAGAGAGCAGCTTCAAGAAGGATGTGCTGGGCTGGAGAGATGGCTCAGTGGTTAAGATCATTGCCTGCTCTTCCAAATCCTGAGTTCAATTCCCAGCAACCACATGGTGGCTCACAACCATCTGTAATGAGGTCTGGCGCCCTCTTCTAGCCTGCAGGCATACACACAGACAGAATATTGTATACAAAATAAATAGATAGATAGATAGATAGATAGATAGATAGATAAATAGATAGATAAATAGAAAGAAGGATGTGCTTTCCTGGGAAACAGAACAGAACAGATGTGGTCAGCTGCGGCTTCTTGTTGTCCTGTCTCTCCTTTCTGAATTACAATATGTCTGTAACTGCAGCAGCCATCTTAAAACCGAGGGGCTCGAGGGAAGGAGGCTGCAGACAGATGGATGCCTTCAGGCTTTCTGAGCCAGTGTGAGATGTTGCCTTGTTCAGGCTGGGGGTTTTTCTTTAAACAAAGGAATTCATTGTGGGTTTTCATTTTGTTTTGCTTTGTTTCCTTTTACATTTTTTTATATCAAAAATAGATTTTCTTCATACAATATAGTCTGAGCTCGGTTTCCCCTCCCCCAACTACTTCCAGAACCTTCCCACATCTCTACCCACCCAAACCCACACCCTTTCTTTTTGTGTCTCATTAGAAAACAAGCAGGCACCTAAAAATGGAAGGGAGGGAGGGAAGGAGGGAGGGAGGGAGGGAGGAACAGAATAATTCAAAACAAACAGAAAAAAGAGCCAAAGGCAAAAGTTGGGAGCATGGGGGTGGGGGTAGGGGTGGGGTTGGGAGAAGGGGAGGGGGGAAGGAGAAGGGAGAAGGGAAGGACTGGGGAGAGCTTGGAGGAGTGGGAGGGTGGAGATGGAGGAAGGGCAGATATTGGAGCAGGGAAGAAGGTATCTACATTAAGGGAGCCATTTTAGGGTTGACAAGAAACTTGGTTCTAGAGGGGATCCCAGGTGTCCACGGGGATGTCCCCAGCTAGGTCCTTGGGCAGCAGAGGAGAGGGTGCCTGAACTGGCCTTGTCCCATAGTCACTCTGATGAATATCTTGAATATCACCATAGAAAATTCGTCCAATGGATGGAGATAGAGACAGAGACCCACAGCCACATCAGAGCAATGGACTGAGCTCACAAGGTCCAGTTGAAGAGCAGAAGGAGGGAGAAGATGAGCAAGGAATTCAGGACCACAAGGGGTTGGTCCACCCACTGAAACAGTGTGCCTGATCTAATGGGAAGTCACCAAATCCAGCTGGACCGGGACTGAACGAGCATGTGATCAAACCAGACTCTCTAAATGTGGCTGCCAATGGGTATGGACTGAGAAGCCATTGATAATAGCACTGGGACCTGTCTCTTCTGCATGTATTGGCTTTTTGGGACCCTAGTTTACTTGGATGCACACCTTCCTAGACCGGGATGGAGGGGGGAGGGCCTTGGACTTCCTACAGGGCAGGGTACCCTGCCCTCTCTTAAGGATGGAGGGGGAGGGAGGAGGGTTAGTGGGGGAGCAGGAGGGGAATGGGAGAAGGGGAAGAAGGGTCAATTTTTAAATTTAAAAAATTTTTAAAAAAAAGAGCCAAAGAAAAAGCACAAGAAACACATATAGACACAGACACATACATATCTGCACAGAAATCTCATTAAAACACACACACACACACACCTGCTAATCATAATATATATCCAAATAACCTATAACATTAAAAAAAATGCTCAGATGAAAACCATCCCAAAATACCATTGAGTTCATTTGTTGGGCATTTACTGCTGGACTTGGGGCCTGACCTTAAGTATGGCTTACATACCCAGTAAGACTCTGTTGGAGAGAGCAGTCTCTCCTTTGCAAGCAGTGGTCTCGGAGGTAACTGCTGGATTAGTAATGGGGATTTGTGTCCACCTCCCTTGTCAGTGCTGCGACCCCACCTGGCTTGGATCTGTACAGGCTGCATGCAGGCTGCCACAGTCTCTGAGTTCATGTGTGTGTCCGTCCCGTTGTGTCTGGAAGGCCTGCTTCCTCAGTATCTCCCATCTCCACTGACTCTTACAATCTTTCTGCCTCCTCTCCCATAGAATTCCCCAAGTCCTAAGAGGAGGGGCTTGATGAAGACACTCCATTTGTGCCTGAGTGTTGCAAGCCCTCTCACTCCCTGAACAGTGCTTAGCAGTGAGTCTCTGTGTCCATTCCCGTCTACTTAAAGTGGAAGCTTCTCTGATGAAGGCTGAACAAAACGTTGATCCACGAGTATAGTGGAATGCCATTCAATGTTATTTTATTGCTACATTCCTTTAACAGTACAGTAGTATTTGGTTTTAACGGTGGTTTGAAAAGAAAATGACCCCCCAAAGAGAGTGTCGCTGTTAGGAGGTGTGACCTAGTTGGAGGAAGTGTGTCACTGTGAGGGCAGGCTTTGAGGTCTCATTTGCTCAAGCTTCCCACAGTGTGATTTTTAGTCAACTTCCTGTTGCCTGTAAGATGTAAGACTTGCAGCTGTTCTTCTAGCACTATATCTGCCTGCATGCCACCATGCTCCCCATCATGATGACAGCAGACTGAACCTCTGAAACTATAAATGAGACACCTCAATTAAATATTTTCTTTATAAGAGTTGCCATGGTCATGGTGTCTCTTCACAGCAATAGAAACCCAAACTAAGACAGTTTTCCTATAGGCCCAAGGCCTATCTAGTCTCAGGGTCTTAGTCACCCAGCAGTGTCAAACAGGGGGTTCCATCTCATGGAGTGGGCCTTAAATCCAATCAGATAATAACTGGTTCTGTTGTGATCTGGCTGCCCTCACTCCCCCTGACCCACAGCAGAACTTCCCTGTGGTCTGTAATTGACAAGGCTGTTTGTGTTCTTCCTGGCCGGTGGTTTTCCACAGAAGCAGAAGCTTCCCAGTATAAAAGGCTTTAGCTCAGGGAAAAATAAAGGTTGCTGTTCTTCCACCTGAAAAGAAGCCTCCATGTCTCAATCCCAGCACCCCCTGCCAGTCTCGGCCTCCAGGCCGTACCAGTAGCCCAGCAGGTTCCTCTCACAATTCTTGTGGCACTAGATGGAAGGATTTGTAGCTTGGCTTGTGTTTACCTTTTTCCTCTGGTAGAGTACAGAATACCTTCTAGTACCATGAACCCTGGCAAGGGCTGACATTGTAAAGAAATACTGAAGCAGTTTTTCAGCCCCTTTACAGCTCCTGAGTACTGGGGTTACAGACAGGGGTGAAGGCTCTAGATAGGAACCAGTTCAATTTCTCCATGTTCAGTGAGTTATATAGGTGCAGTCAGTCTTTGGAGAACAACCAATAGCTTTGGCAATAACCTTGGTTGTTTGGGGGTTTCCATGGGGCCCATTTAGCCAACAACTCAGCTAGATGTTACCCATTCCTGGCACTGAAGGTTTCATTTGGTGTTGAGGAATGTCTCATTGGGGCTTTGCCTCCCCCATTATTTTCTCACTCCATTTAGACTTCTTTCATATATTTATATATTTTAAGAAACTTCTACTGTAATAGGTTTCCAAATGACCCTTCGTGTCAGATGTTCTTCCTGGTATTCCTTCCCTTACCCCCCTTCCTCCCTTCCCCTCTCTGTTTGATACTCTCATTCCAGTCTTCCACCCACCCCCTGTCCATCCACAACTATATATTCTATCTTCCTTTCCTCAGGAGAGCCTTCCCTCCCCCAATCCACCTAATCCCTGTGGGTATATGGATTGTAGCCTACTTATCAAAGGCATAACAGCTAACATACATATACAATCAAATATATATCATATTTGTCTTTTGGAGTCTGGGATGCCTCAGAATGATTTTCTTTTTCTAGCTCCATCAATTGAGTTTCAATTCTCATGACTTCAGGTTGTTATTGTTTTTGTTTTGAGCTGAATAATATTCCATTGTGTAAATGTACCATATTTTCTTTCTCCATTCATCTGTTGACAGACATTCAAGCTGTTTCCAGTTTCCGACTATTATGATTAGAACGGCAATGGACGTAGGTGAGCAAATGTCTCCGAAGCATGATATGGAGACCATTGGGTACATGCCCCAAAGTGGTGCAGCTGGATCTTGTGGCAGATCAAATCCCAGCTTCCAGAGGAACGGCCACACTGACTGCCATAGTGACTGTACAAGTTGTAATGCATTTTAATATATTTTTATTAATTCTTTGAGTATACCATACATCCATACAATTTATGTCTCATTTGCAGCTGAGCACCCCACTGACACATCCCCGCACTCTGACTAGCCATTCGTGAGTGTCTGTGTCCACCACCATCCACTGCACCGAGCACCCTCTCTAAAGAAGGCTGAGAGCTGCACAAGGGATGCTTCCTAGCACTCTCCTGCCTGTGCCTCTGTGACCTGCATCATGAGAATCCCAGCAGCACCAAGGTGGGAACGTCAGTGAGAACCTGTTCGGAGACTTAGAACAGCTTAGCATTCTGTATGTCCTCAATGCTAGCTAGAAATGTTAGATACTAACACACAAGGATATGCTAGACTGTTCTTCGGCTCCTGGGGAGTGAGAAGAAAGGGGAGTGGTATATACTACATGCATATATGAAATTGTCAAACGAAAAAGGGAAATACAGAGTTTGTGGCATTTACAGGTAGGTAGGTAGGTAGATAGATAGATAGATAGATAGATAGATAGATAGATAGATAGATAGATAGATGACAGACAGACAGATGAAAGATAGATAGACAGACAGATGATAGTGGAAGTCAAAAGCCCCAGTTCAAAATATGCAGCCACTCCATCTCCACACAGAACAGACATGGCCATTCAAAATTGAAAAGCAAGCCACACAACATAAGGATAGGTTTATGATAAAATGTTTAATGAAAACAACACAAGCACACACAAATTACCTTAAAGAAAAAGCAAAGAGTTTAAAATGGTAATCTATGAGCTACTTGTGAATAATTTTTCTCCTTCATGGTATTCTAAATTGCCCATATTCCCAGTAATAAAACATAATCAGTCTGTAATTTTTAATTTAATAATTGTAAGGGTTTTCTTTTATGTTTTTCCATTATTTCCAAAATTAATTGTAATAATATATTGTATATGTTATTTACATGTATATTACTTATATACAAACACTAAGTTCAGTTTAAAATAAAACATAGCCAAGTGTGGCAGAGTATGTCTTTAATTCCATCCGCACAGGAGGCTGACACTGGAGGATCACTGCAAGTTCAAGGTCAGCCTGGTGTACATCACATGTTCAAAACCGACCAGGGCTACATTTTAAGACAGTCTCAATGAACAGAAAGGGTTGATAAGACGGCTCAGTGGGTAAAAGCACTCTCCACACAGCCTGATAGTAATACTGAGTTCCAATGCCCAGAACCCACTTAAAATCTAATCTAATGTAGCTGGGCTGTCAAGATGGCTCAGAGGGCCTATGCCAAGTCTGACAACCTGAGCTCAATCCCAAGGTCCCATGTAGTGGAAGGAGAGAATCAACTCCTGTAAATCGTATTCTGACCTCCACCTGGCACCAGAGACCAGGATTTTCTAGAAGCTCAAAGACAGCAAGTGCAGCCAATACGGTGACAGAGAAAAATCTGTCTTAAAACAAGATAGAAAGGCAAGGACCAACATCTAAAGTTGTCCTCTGGTGTAGCACATTCATGCCCACATACTTGAACAATCACACATCACATACACAAGAAAAAAAGACAGAGAGAGAGAGAGACAGAGACAGAGAGAGAGAGAAAGAAAGAAAGGAGGAGGAGGAAGGAAGGGAAGGAAGGAAGAAAGGAAGGAAGGGAGGGAGGGAGCAAGGGAAGGAGGGAAGGAGGGAAAGAGGAAGGAAGGAAGGAAAGAAGGAAGGAAGGAAGGAAGGAAAAGGAAGGAAAAAAAGGAAAAGGGAGGAAGGCCAAAAGGAGGGGTTAGTGAAGAGACACATTTATTCCCTAGACAGATCAGACAAATTTGCACTGCCCAGCGTCAGAAGGGTGACAAGACCTAGAACAAAGGTCATGATTGTTTCTTCTAAGGCACCAACAATGACATTCCAGTACAGGTTCAAGTATAACTAAGCCTCCAGGTGGAAAGGGACACAAGTAAGCACCTGTGCCACTTGCCAAAGGAACAGAGGCAACCTCACAGTGGAGCAGCTGATATAGATTCTTTTGTCTTTCCAGAGTTACATATCTTCCTAGGAATGCTGAGATTCAAATGCTTCTACTTCAGATGCCAACTGATGTTTGAAAACTCAACTGCACGTCAAGGAAAAACCATGTTGAAAACTCCATTTTCTCCTCTCTAAAATCAGCGTTAGAAAACCTATTCCATTCTTCATGGGATCGCTACATTCAGCCATATATACTGATATGTGTTAAAGTGCTTCAGTAGTATGTGAAGCCCCTCAGGGAGTGTACTGGAAGGACACCGGCTTCTACCAGGCAGTTCAGTTAACATCATAGCTGGCACTTCCAGTGTGAACTTCAAGTGCGGATGTAGAAAGGAGACATAGTATCAAGACAAATGAGGTACTGCAAACACCCAATAGAGGAAATGGTTATGTTGCTGGGTTGATTTCTGTCTTTTGTTTCAGATATTTGATCACACTGTGTAAAAGGCACTTTCTGATTGGTTTAATAAAGAGCTGAGTGGCCAAAAGCTAGGCAGGAGAGGATAGGCAGAACTTCCAGGGAGAGAGAACAACTCAGGTAAAGAATCTGAGGGGAGGGGAAGGAATTTGCCGGTGAGGGGAGGAGGAAGTCAGACACATACTGTATTGAGGAAAGGGGAAAAAAAGATAAATGGGTTAATTTAAGTCACAAGAGCTAGTTGGGAACAAGCCTAAGCTTAGGCCAAGCTTTCATACTTAGTAAGAAGTCTTAGTGTCATTATTGGGGAGCTGGCGGTCCAAAGAAAGTCTGACTACATGTTCCCTATATCTTCTCAAGAATCCCAGTGAGACCCACCAAGGCTGGTAGAGCATTGTGGAAGTCAGGGGAGGAGTGTAAGAGCCAGAGGATGGAAGGAATACTGTGAAATGCTGTCTTCTGAGCATGGCATGGATGTGGCATTCATGAACTCACTGCTGCTATGGTTACCTGCCCCAGACCTACATAAGAGAAAACCAGTCAATAGTCCAGCACCATGGGGGAGGGGCTCGCAAGGCTCCACCCCTTGCTGAGGAGCTATTGATAACTGATGGCCACTGGGAGAAAGGGAATCAGTTTTCTTTGGCGGTGTGGCTGCAGGTAGGTTGCCCATTCTCGGCCCCACACCCATGCACATGTGGGCAACACTAAAGTGGACTCGGTGATAATTTAAACAGAGAGAGGAGCTGGAGAGATAGCGCAGCCATTTAAGGCTAGGCTCACAACCAAAAAACAGAGAGAGGACTTGAAGGTGGGAGGGGATCCTGTTGGGAGACCTAGGGGGACCTAGAGAGAAGAGTTGGGGTGGATATGAATATATGAAATTGCTAATGAATAAATAAGGTATTCTGGGTGGGGAGAGAAACAAAGTTAGCTCTTCTATTTGGAGGGTTCCCCCAAGAGCCAGGAGCAAAACTTCCTTCTAAAACAGTTGTAAAAATCAGCTTAGTTTGAAGAGGAAAGAGGAACTAGGCAAGATGCCAGGTTCCCTAACTCCCACCTCTGAGTGTTTTTTCTAGACTGTCTGACCACATGGACACCCCAGCATGGGCCTCCCTGAAATACTAAAAGAAAGGAGAACAGAGAGTATTTGTGTTTAAAAAAAAAAACAAAAACTATGAAACGGGAATTTTCCTGTTTAATTGGTAAAGAGTTGGCTGCTGGGAGAATCAACAAAAGTCCCTGTGTCTGGAACCACTAGATCATAGCAACCAGGCAGAGCAATGGCTACTCCTACTGTCACGTGTGCAACTTCGAAAACAGCCCATCAGTGTAAGCTGATAAATCACACCCCTCCTTGTTATCTGAAGATGGCTAATCAATACTTCCATTATGGTTATCATTGCTCTCAAGGCAAGTCCCCAGCTGCATCTGAGCTGTTCTCCCTGAGGAGCTGAGGATAATGAATTTGCTTCCAAGACCCATCGATCACAGGAATAAAGGGAAAAAAGAACTGCAAAGGAACGTATGGATATAGTGCTGTCTTAGAAACTGCCTGATGGAATCCATCCTGGGAGGCCATTAAAATGACAGATCCCAGGAGATGCTGGGTCCCTGGGCTGGGGAGTGACCTGGAACCTGCCTTCATTAACAGCTCTGCCAGATTATTTAATACACTTAAATTTTTATCTTAAGAACCCAGAGAAGCAAAATAGCTCAGGTTGACTGCATCTGTCCTACACAAAACTGAGCTTGTCAACAACCAACCACAGAATAGGGAGGCATTCATAAGTGAAGGCAGACTTTTTTCCCTACCAGTCAGTTCCCAAATAACTGACATGGAGACTTAATATTATTTACAAATGTTCAACCAATAGCTCAGGCTTATTACTAGCTAACTCTTACATTTTCAATTACCCCATATTTTTATCTATGCTTTGCCACATGGCATGTCCATCTTGCTTCTCTACGCAGCTGCTTGCTACTCCTCAGACTCTGCCTTTCTTCTTCCCAACCTCTTATGTGTCTGGCACTCCCGCCTATACTTCCTGTCTTGCTACTGGACAATTAGCTTTTTATTAAACCAATTCAAGTGACAAATCTTCACAGTGTAAAAATGGATTATTCCACACATAAGGCCCTCCTCCTCCATGAGGCACTATTGGCTACTGTTGGATTCTAGGGAGGGACAGTCATTGTCTTCAGTTGTGCACCATACAGTGAGCCCACCAGGCTCCAGTGGACAGTTCCAAACCCATGGTCTTACAGTCCCAGTCCTGTCTAAAATCAACAGGTCGCAAACCAAAAAGGCATGAGTGAGGCCTATAGGGAGCTAAGGGCAGATGAGGGAGGAGAGAAAACAGAATTCTCTCGATACAGGTATAAAACCGGCCAAGAACAAAGTTGAGCATTGCTTTTTAAAATGAGATCAGATCCTCTGTGGAACTTAACAACAGTCTGGAAAGTCTGTGATCCTGTTCTCCAGCTGCAAGATGCAGGTTTTGCATCTGCTTGTGTGGGCCAGAGTCTTTCAGGACTTTGTGAGCTACAGTTCAGTTCTGTCAAATAAGAATATCTTTTGAATGACATCAGCCGTTGCAAATAGGAGAGCCACACAATGGACTGGGTCAATCAAATTTTTCAGCCCCACCCTGTTTCTTCTCCAGTGAGGCTTTCTTCCCTCTCCACTAGGACTACGAACATGCATTACTAATCAGGTTCCAAATTCAGAGATGCTACTGGTCCAAGAATTGTGCGTTAAAACCACATGCACACATAGAAAGCAGCACATCCATGCAATGTTCATTTTTGTTAGGCAAAAATCATAAAGAACACAAATCACATTATTTCCTTACACTGGATATTCACACACAAATATGTACTCTACAAACTTCTTAAAAGATTCTTATGTGTGTGTGTGTTATGGGGGATGCACACAAGCGCAGACACCCACAGATCCCTGAGGCTGAGTTGGGCAGCTGTGAGCTGCCATATGGGGTATGTGAACTGAACCCAGGTCCTATGAAAAAGCAATAAGTGCTCTTACCTGCTGAGCCATCTCTGCAGCTTCTCTTCACAACCTCTAGGAGAGAAAGTAAGTTTAAAATCACCTCACAGTGCTGAGGAGATGGCTCCGCAGACAAAGCACTTCCCATAAAGTGAGGACTGATGCCAATGGTCAGGTCCCCAGAGCCCATCTGAAAAAGCTAGACAAATGTAGTTTCTCCCCGTCATCCCTAAAATTGGAGGGCAGAAAACAGGATCTCTGGGGCAAGCGGGCTACACTAAGCAGAACTGACAATCTGTGAATTCACAGGAGATCTTATCTCACTAAACTAGAGAATGGTGGAGGGAGAGTCACAGCATCAACTTTAGGCCTCCATCTGCTCATGTACACACACGCGTGCACATATGCTTGCACACGAATGCATACCCTGCACACATATACTTTTTAAAAATGTACTACATATTGCTGTTAATTTCTCTTTCCTTAAGCAACACACGGGGAGCCCCCTCCTCCAGTCATCTCTGAGTTGCCAATACTGTCTGGAATCAGTACAACTGCGCATTAAGTCTTATAATAATTTATTTTAATTACACATGCTCAGAGTAAGGGTCAAACAATAAAGAAAATTACAAAGAAAGGAAAACACTTCTCAAATCTTAGCCTAGAGGAAAGGTCCCTGTTAATAAATTGATAATCATTTTTCAATATACTTACTCCTACAATTTATAATGTCCTGTAATTTATAACCTCACATCAACTCAAACACAATATGAGCTATGGTGTAACCTGATTCTTTTCACTTACAATTTCTTTTTGCCACATGTATAGCCATGTGCACATGGGTGCAGATGATCACAGAGTCCAGGAGAGGACATTGGATCCCCCAGAGCTACTAACAGAACCACCTGAGGTGAGTACTGAGTGGGAACTGAACTTGGGTCCTCTGCAAGAGCAGGAGTCCCTCTTACCCACTAAGCTGCCTCTCCAGTGTCCCTGCAATAAGTTTTGATAAAGCAAAAACAACCTCGAAAATTCTTAACCAATAGATTACTTAGTGAAATCTTAACACAAAATTATTCTGAAACAAATCATTTTTCTTTATCTTTTTGAAGAGCTGGCAATAGGACCCAGAACCTTGCTAACAGGCTACTGTTATGCCATAACCCTGCGCCTGAAGCATCCTTTTCTTTAGTAACTTGCCATCAGGACCTCACAGATAAAGAGGTTAGTGTATCACACACATATCAACTCAACCTCAGGTAGACATAACTGTGATAACGTGGTCCTTTGTTAGAAAAGCACACCTCTGGGTCTCAGTGGGCACCTGCCCTGCAGAAGCACTGGACCCAGAATTCTAATCATCTTCTCTAGCACATTGGGACTTCTGATGCCGACCTCTGGTCTCAGTTGAGATTTGCCAGTGTTCTGATTCTATCATGGATCTAGGCTAAAGGTCTCATAAGCACAGGATGGTAGGGTTGAGAGGCAAAGAGGGTTGAGGGGCCCTTCAATTGATCAGTAGAGCCTGGAGAATGAACACCAGGTACCCTTTTCCATCTGTAGAACATAGTTCCATTTTTTTCTTTTATTGAAAATTGTGGGTTTTTTCATACAATATATTCTGATTACAGTTTCCCCTCCCCCTCCCCCTCTAAGTTCCTCCCCATCTCCCCTCTCTTTCTCCTCCACATTCTTTCTGTCTTTCCTTAGAAAACAAACAGTCATCCTAGGAATAATAACATAATAAGATGAATTAAAAACAAATTGGCATAGAACAAAACAACCAACCTCTTGAAAAAGAGCCAAAGAAAAAGCACAAGAACTTATAGATGCAGAGACACACATTTGCACACGCAGGAATCCCAGAAAAACACAACACCAGAAGCCATAATTTATACACAAAAGACCTATGGGGGGGAACGAAGCAGCAGCCCTGACTTAACATAAGACAAAGAACCTCCAAATATGCTGTGAATTCTTTTTGTGTTATCATCTACTGCCTGGCATGAAGCTTTAGAGTAGTTTGTTTCCCTAGTGAGACTCCCTTGGAGAAAACTAATTTTTTCATTTCTGAGGAGTTATTATTACAGATAGATTCTGGGTTAGAGATTCGGGCATCTGTCCTTTTCTTTCAGCTCTAGGACCCAATCTGGTACAGACCCATGCATGTTGCCATATCCTCTGTGAATTCATGTGTGTGACAGGCCTGTTGTGTCTAGAAGGCTTTGATTCCTTGGTGTCTTCCATCCCTTATGGCTCCTACACTCTTTCAGACTCCTCTTCTGCAGCATTCCCTGAAGATTTGATGGAGACATCCCTTTTAGGACTGAGTGTCCTGAGGTCAGTCGGGGTCTCTCTCTCTGCATATTGTCTGCCTGTGCTCTCTGTATTTGATGCCATCTGCTAGGAGAAGCAGCTTCCTGATGGTAGCTGGAACGGATTGGCTCCCCTGGCTAGTGTAGCTGATGGGCTCCCATGGAGTCTGGTTCAGATTTTTTTAATTTGGCACCCGAAATTTTTGGTGTCAACTTGACAAGATCTGGTTTGACCTAGAAGACATATCTCGAGTTAATATTTATGAGGGGGTTTAGATTAAGTTAGCCATGGATGATGCCTGTGAGGGATCATCTCAATCAAATTAATTAAGAAGAGAAAACCAACCCTAAAGGAAGATGGCACCCTTTCCTGAGCAATGTCCTGGACTGCATAAAAGGGAGAAAGTAAGCTATGAGCATCCGTCACTCTTCACTTCTTGTCTCCAGATGTCATGTGACCAAGCTGCTGCTGCTATGACTTCCTGGCCATGATGGCCTGTATCCTTGAACTGTGAGCCAAAACCAACCCTTTCTCCCTGAAGCTGTTTTTGTCAGACTATTTCATCATAGCAACAGAAGAAAAGGATTAAGACATCCTTTTCTTGATCTGTCCACATTTTGGAGACGACAAGACATTTGGAGATTCCTTAAGATCATACAGGCAAAGCCCTGAGCTCAGGAACAGGTGCACAGTATGTGTTCAGTAAACACCAATGTTCCTGAGAAGACAGACTGAAAATGTGGGTGCTGTATGGTCCCCCACCTCATGCTGCCTCCCTCTTTTTTTATTTTGAGACAATGCGAAAAGAAAATCCCAGGGCACCAAGACATAGTGGTAAGTCGGAGGTGAGTTCCCAAACGACAGGTCACATTCCTAACTTCCCATCAAAAGTGTAATGAAGTCCAGATAGTACTTCCAAAGCACTGAGGCGTCCTGCCCAACAGTGGAAACCATCATCATCAAGTCAGACCCAAGTCTCAGAACAGTTCCAACATGCCTGGTGGCAGGTCCCTGTCGCTTTTCTACAAAGACCTGAGCCCCAGCATTCATCTGTGTCCCCAAACAGACTTTCAGAACCTTCCCTTAGGCTCAGTTGCAATGAAGTCTAATTACAACCTCTTTTGCCTTGTTTGGAATGCAAAAGGATACTGTTGCCTTTGTTTGCTTAAAGTGGGCAGGAAAGCATGGGATCAAATAAACGAGGGGGTCATAAGAAGGATGTGCCTTAGTTCATCTTTTTTTTGCTCCACATCTGAAAAATCAGCCAGATACCTCAGCAGTCCATGCTACAGGATAATTGTCACATACAGTTAATTCCAACTTGCCCCGTAAAGAGACGGGAGAATCACTGCTTGGCAATGCTGTGTCTAGAGCTTCATTAAAGTGGTGTTTCCCAAGAGTCTCCTGTAACAGTGTGCACAGTACTTGGTCCCCTTCATACCTGACTCATCCTAAATCATCAGTAAATGTAAACAAGAGTAGCAGAAGCAGGAATCACTCACTGGGGCTGCTCACAGGATGCCAACCGTTTCCCAAGCAGAGGAGGATTTTCTACATTATGTTGGTTAGCGTTGTCAACGTCACACAATTTAGAATCATCTAGAAAGATTCTCAGTGAGATGATCCTAGACTATATAAGTGTAGAGAGAAGGTTGAGCGCCAGTAAGCAAAATATGAAGTCTTTTTTTCAATTTTTTTTAATCCTTTTCCTTTTTCTTTGTTAAGATAGAGTCCCATTATATAGCCCTGGCTGGCCTGGAACTTTGCTCTATAGACCAGGCTGGCCTAGAACTCAGAGGTCCATCTGCCTCTGCTTCCCAAATTCTGGCGGTAAAGGTGTGCACCACCCTGCCTGACTCTCTTTTTCTTCTTGAATGTGGATGTGACTAGCTGCTTCAAATTCCTGTCTTGTCTTCCCTACAATGATGAACTATAATCTGGAAATTAAACTCTTTCTCCCCTAAGTCGGTTTTTGTTGGGATATTTTATTGGAGCAACATAAATGAGACTAGAACACCCATCACCCCAACATATGGGTCCCCACTGGGCCCACAGTTCCACCCTTTATTCCACTCCTCAAGTTCCTTGGCAGACTAAAGGGGACCTTCAGAGTCTGTCCCAGCCAGCGTGCCGCAGGTCCACGAAGACAGAGCTATCCCAGCTGAAGAACTGAACCCCACAGGTCTGACATTGACACAACCCATGGAATTCAGTTCTCAGAGCTGAGGATAAACACAGACTCTAGAGGGGAGGCATACAGTCCTTCCTCACAGGCCAGGTCCGGCCAGCCCTGTAAAGACACAAGAGAAAAATGCCTGATAAATCCAGAACCACTGCCTCCACGGGTCAAAAACTTGAGACTCCTAAGAATCTGGGACACAGACAGACAGCTTCATAAGTAACCGTTAAATAGGCAGGGCATGTGGTACAGGCCATGTGACCCCAAAACTTTGGAGGCTGAGGCAGGAGAATTGTCCATTTAAAACCTTAATTCCAGTATTTAGAAAGCTGAAGCGAGAAGATTGTGGGACAAGGCCAGCCTGAAGTATGTAACAAGGTTGTCTCAGAAGCATCAGTAACAGGACAGATGGATGGTTTTTGCTGTCCCCATTGTACCCTTACACACACGCCCCTAGCTTGGAGAGCTCTTCTTGATGCATGCTCTCCTTGAGGCTTTCACCGTCCATATCACCTCCTCAGGCCGACCACCAGTGGCAGAGATGACTGGATGACTACCCTGCGTCCTGTGTTCCCAGAACCCTCAGGGTACACACAGTCCTAGCACAAAGACTCCGTATCCCAGCCTCGAGGGACCCACTTCTACATGGAAACAGAGGTAATGAATTACTGACTACCCTCCTGCCTGCTCACAGAGGGCACGTTGCAGCTGCACCCATGCCATGCAGATGAGGGCCACGCCCCACCCAGGGCAAAGCACCATACGAGAAGCACTTTGAAACTGTGTACCACTTCTTCAAGAACTGGAGACTGCTCTTGGCAGCACAGCAGCAATAACAGGACCTGTTAGAGTCCTTGAATGTGACAGTTGGACTAATATCTCTTTCTGACTAATACCTCTTCTCCATCCCCTACCATTTTCCTGTATCATGTCTAATCCTTCCCTTCATAGAGAGGACTATAATTTGTAACTGTTAGATTCTTTGACACAATTATTTAATAAATATTATCTCCCCAACAAGATTGTGTTTTCATAAAGAGAGAGCCTAGTCTATTGCCTTTTTAAATATATAAACAGAAGCCAGGGGTGGTGGCAGACACTTGCAACCGTAGCACTTGAGGATGCTGAGACAGGAGGATATTTCTGAGTTCAAGACCAGCCAGGGCTGCATTATGGTTCCAGACAAATTAGGGTTATAGAGTAAGACTCTGGGGAAAAGAAGACCCCCCCATAACAGCAATAACAAAAATAAACTAGTATTGTAAATAAGTACAATAGCTTTTTTGAACTAGAACTCACAACTATACAGCTCATCTAGTTACAAAGGATAGAATTTACTGTCTTTCAGTATATTCAAGAAGTTGTTTGATGATCACCATAATTAATCTAAGGATGTTTCAATCATCCCTAAACGATATGCTAACTACATACTCCCTACCTCTGGGTAGTTGCAAATCTACTTCCTGTCTTATATATATTAGCCTATTAAAAGCATTTTTTACGAATGAAATCAAATCACAGGTGGCCTCTTGTGACTTATTCTTTCATTTTATGTTCTTCAAGTTTATCTGTTTGTCTGTGGCTTAGTATATGTATCAGTATTTAATTAATTGCATGGGTTTCACTGGGGAAAGTACTCCACTATGTAGATATACCACATTTTCTTTATCTATCAGCAATTGATTGGCATTCACATTGTTTCAACTTTATCTAAATATTTATTTTTATTGTTTTTTAAATTTTGAGAATGTGTGTGTGTGTCTATGTGTGGGTATGTATATATGAATGCAGGTGCCAAAGGAGACCAGAGTAGCATAAAGCTGGATTTGCAAAGTGGTTGTGGAGCCACAGACATGGGTGCTGGGCATCAAACTTGGGTCCTCTGCAAGAACAGTGTGTGCTCTTAAGCACAGAAGCATCTCTCCAGCCCACTTCTGCCCCTTGACTGTGACAGTCATTTCTATGGCCATTCCCAGCTTTATGCTTGATACGTGCTATCATTTCTCTTGACTATTTATCTAAGAGTAGAACTTTGGGGTGACGTTAAATCTATGCTGCACCTTTTGAGACTTTTCACACTCGTTGCCAAAGTAGCTACACCATTTGACATTTCCGCCAGCAGTGTCTGGGGTTTCCTTTCTCCACATCCTTGTGATTGCCTGATTTTTTTATTGCAGTTCTCCCAGTAGGTGCAAAGTGGTACCTCATTGTGGTTTTGATTTGCATCTCCCTGGTGGCTAATGACGTTGAACATCTTTTCATGTATTTACAGCATTTGTACAGCTACTCCGAGAAGAAAAAACAATCTATTCATATCTTTTGCCATTTCTGAACTAGGCTGTTGGGTCTATTATTAAATTTTAAGAACTATTTACATAACCTACATATATCATATGGATCATATTTCTAATTTTTTATGATTATATAAGCTGAATTTTAACTCTGTGTGTGTGTGTGTGTGTATGTGTGTGTGTGTCTTCATTCCATAATATTACTTCCAGCTTCTGGAGCACACCTGGATCATAGAAGACACTCCAGGGATTTTTCAAGAAAGGAAGGCAAGTAAATATCATTTGGGGTCCATTAATTGATTTTCTACACCCTCATCTCTATGTTGTGCATTAAAATGAGATGAGTTCCCTCCATTTGTGCCCAATTCATTTTTTTTTCTTCAGCCCATGTGCCTTCAGAGTTCCTGTGTGATGTGAGCCAGACTCTAGAGATGAAAGAGTCTATCATCCGATCTCTGCTTTATGAGCATATAAGAATAAGCAAGCAGGATGTCTCCTACAGCATGCCAAGTCTCCTAGGAGAAAGAAGGGCCAATCGCATTGATCCAATGCCACCTTTCCCTCCACAGTCACCTATGCATCACTCACTCACAGAGTCCCTGGTGGGTGAGGCCAGATGTAGGGGATGCAGTAAGATCAAGGCTAGCACGGCCTTCACCCCCATCCTCAGGAGATCTCACTACGAGCCGCACCAACAATCACATTCAATCATGCTGAGTGCCTCCAATGAAAACCTCAAGATGGTCTGAAGAGGCTGTGCTTCCAAAAAGTGATATTAAAGAAGATACCCAAAGATAAGGACACCATGGTCTGGTCCAAAACAGTCAAAAGGAAAGAAGCACAATGTGTAAACCCCGACAGGTTGTGGCCCACACAATCCTAGGAGAGAGCAGGCCAAGGGAGGCTCAGGCAAACCGTTCAGGCCAGCCTTGTTTGGGAACTCAGGCCTGTCCTACAGGATGTGGAAAAAGTGAAGAGGAATGTTATCGATTGCATTATTTAAATATTCCAGCTGGGCTTGATAAACAGTTGGAAGGTATGAAAAAATCCTAAATAGCTACCATCTGATCCTACAATTTAACAAAGGCTCCTACAGGACCTCAAACAGGTAGACTGAGATTCTACTCCCAACCCCACCACCACGTGCTAGGAATCAAACACAGGGCCTCACGCATTCCTGGCAAACGCTCTACCCCAAAGCTGTGTGCCCAGCCTCCCACCTTTTCTAAATTATTTTGAGACAGACTATCATTAGGTTGTCAAAGTTGGCCTTAAACTGGGACTCCTTGAACCTCAAGCTCTGGAGTTACTAGAATTACAGGTCTACGCCACTGGGACCTGGTAATCTATAGTTCTCTTACAATCCATAAGTCCTCCTTACTACCCTCTAGGGAGTCCGCTCCTGTCCCCAATCATTTTCCCACCTTCTGCCCACCTGGCATGCTTGGTTTTGAAGACCACTATCAAATGACACCCTTGCAATATCCTGTAATAGTCCCGGCATCACCAGTAGCAGCGAGGTTTCTGAATGGTGCACCTTTCCTTGGTCCATCCCTAACCCCTTCAGCTTGTACCCGATTGCTAGACCCTCCAGCCTCCAAGTCCCCAGTCTCAATATGCAGTTAGTCACCAGACAAAGTCATTGTCTCCCATTTGCTATAACATGCTCTGAGCCATGAGCCACACTGTTAAACTTCAAGAGATCTGAAGTGAGAGCCTAGGAAAACCAAAGAACAATAGATGGTCCTTTAACCACACTGCTCATTTGAATTTACCAACACCGCTGCTCTGTGCATTGGGAGCACTTGCCCAACACCAAGCCAAGGAAAGCTGAAGTTGTGTTAAATCAATTATTTAAAAAACGCTGACCTTTATTTTCAGGTGGAAGCCCTACTGTATACGTGTGGTGGGTACAATTTGCCTTGTGAAAAGAAATCACTTGGCCCTGGTCTATTCTGATGGAGAGGCTAGACCTTTCTGCTTCAGTTACTCACTGTTTCCTTATGTGTGTTCTTCCCAGCACCTGGGGAAAGAGTAAACACAAATCTGGAAGTTGTTATAAATATGACTTTGCTAACCTTCCACCCAAAATACATGCATGGTGCTCTGTTCCCACTAAATGGTTAGAAAAATGAATGGACTTCCCATATGTGATGCTTCCAGGAGAATCAGTTCTTGGTACCAGGTGTAAATTTAGTAACCTTTCAAAGTTAAATTGATGCTGATCTCCCATTCATTTCCTTATGGTGTAAGGATGTATCCAAATTGTTTTTTTGCACTTTGTCTTACAAAAAAAGAAAGGAAGGAAGGGAGAGGAAGGAAGGAAGGAAGGAAGAAAAAGAGTTGGTTACATTTTTAAAAAAATTAAATGGTATATATAAATTAAAATTAAAATGGTATATATAAAAATCTCATTATATCTCTGCACACAGCCTTAGGAGGAAAGCTGAAACAGATCAGTGAATGTTTAAAAAGCACAGCCAATAAAACTTTGCCAATGAGAAAAACTGAAAGGCCATCCTCTGGTATTCCATCTTGCTAACCCTTTTTGTGAAAGAAAGCCCTCTTACAACCATAATGTAGGATCTTGCAACAAAGAGACTTTAGGAAATAGAACTCACCAAACAAATGGCTCTAACTTATGTGGCTTGTTCTGGGCCCCAGACGCCTCTAGGTTCTGGGCCCCATTGACTGGGACGCAGACAGAGCCTGACAAAAAAAACATGCCCCAAGTCACAGGTACTATCTAAAGGCCGGGCCTCTACACAGAAGTGGCTAAGACTTTTCTTCCTAGTCCTCCAGCCTGTCCACTTCCGCGTTTATAACTGTCAACTACTGGGGAGCAAGATGGAAGTTCTACCTCTCTTCCCGCTGTTGTGATGGTCTATCCACACAGAAGTGTCCCCTGTGCCTCAGGCCTAACCTTTTGTGGCTTCTAAGCTCAGTCCCCAGAAAGAAGTCCATCTGTTCACTTTGCCGCCTCTCAAAGAGCTTGCCTCGCCCTGGGGCCTCTTCCCCAGCCTTTGATTCAGCTGAAACACTGTCATTCTTATCTCCAGATTCTATAGAAACTTTGTAAGCACAAGAAATATCATACTGGACTAGAGCGCATTCTTCATCCCATCCCCCATAGGACCCAGCCTTCAGACAGTACCCATTATATGGGGGATGGGATGAAGAATGCGCTCGAGTCCATCCCATCCCCCATAGAACAGGTTGCACTTAATATGTAATAGCAGTACCATCACAGCTAACAACCATCAAGTGCGCATTATGTCCCAGCCACTGGGTTGCATGAATTATCTCGTATTTCACAGGAAAGCCATGAGGCAGGTTGTCTTGTCAGCATCCTATTATATGTTAGGAAAGTTTTAGAAAGGTTCAGCAGCCTTCTGCTGCAACTGGGAGCTTAGCCGTTCCAAGTCCAGAACCCGTGCTCACAGCTACTCTACTCCTCTGGCTGAGGGATAAACTGAGCACAGCTGAAGCAATCATGATGGGTCTGGGTACCTCACAGCATCAGCCTCCCAGACTAGAGCGTCCGTCTCTCCTTTCCAGACCACAGCCCTGGGTTCCACACAGTACTGGAACTGATCCCTAGGGGCCAAAGTAGAGGGACAGTCCAGAGACCATCCTCTGCCAGATCTGCTCACACACTTGAATCATCTCAAGAGGGATTCGCTCTCAATCCTAGCCACAAACACACGGTTTCACAAAAACTGCTGCTACAAAGAAGAAAAGATTATAAGGGACACGAATGCCGGGAAATGAGGCTTCCCTCTACACACTCCCTCCCACATGCCAGGAAGATGGTGGATTTTCACAGCAAATGAACAAGGAGTTTCCCCAAACCATTAAGTTAATGAATCAAGCAAATCCTCAGGCTTCATATTCCAGATTTCTATCTCCCCCCCACTGTCATTACCATCTTGCTAGCAGAGTCATTTCTGAGTCTTTCTGCTATTCCACGGAGCTGGCTTTGTCACTTAAAGGCCTGTTAACTAACTGGAATTGCCATCTTGTAGCTGCAAATAAAATCCATGCGTAGTGCGGATGAGCTTATCATGGGAGTTGATTAATTGGCATTTGCAGAGCTCTGAAAATAAAGCTGCGTTTCATTAACAGACTTGCAATTTGGGGGTGGATATTGTGATTTAAACACATTCACTCCACTATGAAGAGGGGGGTGGATGAGAAAAGGAGAGTCTATGTGATTGGGAGTGAGAGCCACTGTAAGGGATAATGAACGCTGTGTTACACTGGTTTGTCCTGCCAGGTCCGCTCTGCACACCTGATGTGTTCTCGGGCACATCAGCTCACACGGTCCTCACGGTCACCACAGGAGATAAGCAGTATCACCATTTGCCTCTTGTGTGGGAGGAAATGGAGATATGTTAACAGTAGAGCCAGGGTGAAGGTTCAGACAGGCTCCCTCCAGAGCAGCGGTTCCCATTTGAGGACACCGGCAAGGACTTCGTAAGTGGTTTTGAAAGCCATTATGTCAGGAAGAGGCCAGGGATGCGACTGAGCAGCCTACAAGGCATAAGACCATCCCCAGAGCAACAGATGATGGACTTCTAAATATTAATGGTCTCAAAGAAACTCTACTACGAAGCCTAGTTTATGGTACAATAACCAAGGCCTGACTCAGAGAAAGGGACAGCTAAGCGACTGGCCACCCATGATCACTCTTCCTTATACATTAGTCCCTGCATTTACTGACAACAGAACTCCACATACAGGCTCAGGGCTACTGCACTTGTTTAGATCCTGAATTTTCTCTCTCAACGCCTCTATGAAATTGCAGGTCCCCTATGCAAAGGTAGAAAATCTCTACTGATAATACTTAACCATGTGGGGTCGGGAGAGAACTAACAAATGCATCAATAGAATAAAGGGAAGGGCTGAGAAGAAAGTTACCTGTGTATGGGTTACAGTTTAGGACCAGGCAAAGATGCCCTTTCAAAGCTGAAGAACTAGTCAAATACACATCTAATAAAATGGTTTTAAAGATAAATAAAGGAAAAGCTTTCCTTTCCTCTGATTTATATACAATTTTTCTATAAATCTAAGATTGTTCAAAAGTTAAAAGCTTATTTTTTAGAGGCAGAATGAAGAGCTGATATCTATAGAGACATGAACATTAGATCCGTGTCATACCATGTTTGAAATAGACGTCAAAGCTGGAGAGATGGCTCACTGGTGAGGGCCCTTATAATCATGAAGACGTGAGCCAGATACCTAGAACTCATATTTTTGTGTTTGTGACAGGGTCTACCAATGTAACTCTGGCTGGCCTGGAACTCAGAGATCATCCTGCCTCTACCTCCTGAATACTGGGATTAAAACTGTGGTTCTCAACCTGAGGGTTTCGACCCCTTCAGATCTTACACAACCTTTTCACAGGGGTCACATTTCAGATATCCTGCATGTCAGGTATTTACATTATAATTCACAACTGAAGCAAAATTACAGTTATGAAGCAGCAATGAAAATAATTTTCTGGCTGGGGGTCACCACAATGTGAGGAACTGTATTAAAGGATCGCAGTATTGGGAAGGTGAAGCACCTCTGGATTAAAGGCATGGTAGTACACTTATAATCTCAGTACGGGGGAGGGGGAGACAGGTGGGTCAGTGTAGCTCTGTGGCCAGCCTAGTCTACTTGGCAAGCTTCAGGCCAGTAAGAGATTCTATCTCAAGGGCTAGGATGGATGGATCACCAGTTAAGAGCACCAGCTGATTTTCCAGAAGACCCAGGTTTGGTTCTCAGTACCCACATGGCAGTTCACAGATGTCTGTAACTCTAGTTCTAGGGGATCCAACACCCTTTTCAGTCCTCTGTGGGCATGCGCATGGTGCACAGACAAATATACATGCAAAACACCCATTCACACAAAATCATAATAAAAACTAATAACTAAAATAAAATAAAAAGAATTCAGCTTAATTTTTAAAAAAAACCTAGCCAATGGCTCCTGAGGAACACACACACAAAACAGGTAAGCACATATACATACAGAAAGCAAATAAAAAACATGACAACAAGAAGTTTCCAAAGTACATATAAGAATAACTCTTAAAGAAGGCCTTAAAGAAGGCTCAGAGAGCATCAAGGACACCAGGACAGACGCCCTCTGTAGGGACGTGGTCAAGGACGCAGTCACATGCTGGATAGGCAGAAAGGCTCAGTTCAGTACAGAAATCATTGTGACCTTTTGTGTAGTTTTCCTCTTAGGGGAAATTTCACAGGCAAAACTTTGAACCTCAGATTTCAGAAGTCTAAGAGAAAAGCCCTCAAGGGCAACCCACTGACTCCGTCCCTCTGATTAGCCCAGAGTAGATGGGAAATCCTCTTTCCTTCTTCCTGCTGCTTGTGTCGCCATTTTTTTTTTTTGAAGAGAATCTCTGGCGACAGGAAATGAATGTGAGCACAGAGATACAACCTAAGAGTCTAATCTTGCTAGAACAACAAGACTCTTTCTTTGGACTTTAATGTCTGAGCTAACATGAGTGACATTTTCTCCAGCAGTGGGAACAACTAGTAACATTGTTCATAGGCCAAACACTACTGACCCCCTGAATACAAGGCTGCCCCAAAATAGTAACACTGTTTGACCCACCCAATGGCCCAAAGAAACAAGGTAGAGGTCTCTAGAGTGCATGCTCAAACCGCCAAGGAATATTACAAATGTAAGACAACCATTTTGTTTGTTTACCATGAACTTGTGGCTTCACTTTGCCGAGGAATTAGATCTAAGTAGCTGTACGCCTATGGATGTGGGGTTAACCTAAAAAAGTTCTATATAGAGCAGCAGATAAGACCCTTTGCCATCCCTCTGACAATATACCCACCTGTTCAAGAACTGCTCCTTTGGAATTGTTTGAATCCAAGACGCATAATCCCATTACTAGAGAAGCCACAACTAGATAGTCAAGACAGTCACTTCAAAAATAATCTTTCTTTAGATTTAAGGAACACAGAATGCCTGGAGACCTTTGCAAAGCTCTCCTGGATCTTTAGTTCTAAGGTAAGTAGACCTTATATGCCATTGATTTAATATAAAGCATGGGAATTAACTTCCTGGGATACAATATGTCTACCTAAAATAAATGCGAACGCCAGAGAGATGGCTCAGTGGTAGAATACTAGCATTCATGAGACCCTGGGTTCAATCCCCAAAGTTAAATAATCTATGATTCCCATGACTTGGCAGGCTTGAGGCAGGGAATCCTAGGTTCAAGGCCTGCCTAAGCTATGAAGGAAGCTTAATGCCAGCCTGGGCCACTTAGCAAGACCCTATCTCAAATAAAACAGG
Source organism: Ondatra zibethicus (assembly GCA_004026605.1). Taxonomy (NCBI): domain Eukaryota; kingdom Metazoa; phylum Chordata; class Mammalia; order Rodentia; family Cricetidae; genus Ondatra; species Ondatra zibethicus. Next base: position 55,477 of record PVIU01008898.1, on the reverse strand, counting down.
AGAAAAGTTAAGGCTATAGCTCAGTGGTAGAGTGCTTGCTTTAGCATTTTTTAATGTGGAAGCCTGTGAGTTCTCTCCCTTGCAATGTCCACAGAGAGAAATTTCTAATTAACTGAGATTGAAGCTGAGACCAAAATAAGGAATTTTTGCCAGATTCTAGAATAATCTGACCCGGGGCGGGGGTGTGTGTGTGTCATTATCACAATTCAAAAGTGCCCAAAACTGGCTCTTAGGAACCACAGCCAGTAACACAAATTGCTGGCCATCAGAGAAAACAATGCCACAGTGAGCAGAAGAAGGGCATTCCTGACCCCTCAAGGCCTTTGAGAAAGTAGGACTGTAGGAATCTAGAAATGAGGGGGGCAAAGGATGTATCCATCAGAAGCCCCACTGATTCCTCAGTCCATCCCCTCCCTGTGTGAGCCTTCCAGTATCTCAGAGTAAGGACCAGAGGCTAATCTCCCACAGGCCAATACGTGCAAATCCAGAGTGAGCAGACCTGACTCAGACACACAGCTTCCTTTGCTCCCTCTGAGTTCTCCCACAAAGATTCTTGGTGCTTTTCCTACCCAAGCAGTGAGTCAGGACGGCAGGGAGACTAAAATTAACAATAACAATAATAATAATAATAATAATAATAATAATGCGATGTTGATTCTGTCCAAAAGCCCAATCCCTGGAACTTGGAGACAAAACATCAGAAGGGGTTGAGACAAAACCAAAGTTGAACAGAAACAAACAAAACAACAGATATTGACTGGGAAGGTCTCAAATGCCAAGAAAATACTGAAATAAATAATCCTGAGGCCCATGGGGCTTTAATAAAGAAAAGTTACATTATTGTCAATTAGAATACAAGTCAAGTTTAACAGAAATAAATTTGAAAATTAAAAAAAAAATCTTTCTATAGACAAGACTAAAGGAGATTGAGAATAAACATACGATAACAAAAAAAACAAGCTGCCATAACCCCATGCCCCCGTGTTCAGTATTTATAATATAATATCTTTTATTACTGTCGCTGTGATAAAATTGATGACTTGCCAAATAGAAGCCACAACACCAGGATTTAAACACATTACAGTAACCAATATTGCCATCTTACCCAAAAGTAACAAAAGGTTAAAAACCTTTTCCTTTTAGAAACGGACCCATGTCTTAAGTATTATGCCTGGAAATATTTCTAAGCCATTGACATTTTTATATTTACAGCCCATGACAAAAGTCTCACCTACTCTAACTCTAGTGTCACTCACTGCACCTTACACATCGTGATTATATCTTTAATGCGCCATTTGCTCTGCAATAATCCACTGTACAAAAGCCGGCTTTCTCGCAGACAGAAGATAAGTATACAGTAAATCAGCTTACAATGACTATTTTCCTAACTCCTGCACACTGGGACCTCAGATTCTAGTTTACTTTATCTTTTCCAACGCAGCCTCCCTTCTCCCCAGCCTCCTCATTTTACCGCTTCCTCCCATTCATCTTGCCTACCCCCTTGCCGTGGCTGCCTGGCCAGATTTTACCACGCCAATGAACCCCTGCTGCCGCCGCCGTCCTTGGAGGGAAGAGAGATGCCAAGGGCGGTGCAGAAGAGCATCGTTCTCTTGGCTCACTGGGGCAGAGGAAGGAACTCACAGGCCAATTTGCATATGCTTTTATTCCATTCCACACCCTGCGAGCTAACTCTCTCTGGAAAGTCCCTTCTCAATTCCCTCCTCGTGGCAGCTAGGGAGGAAGCGGCTGGGCCGGAATAGAAGGTTCCAGCCCAGTCAGGCTGTGTCAGCATCTTAGGGTAGAAGCCAGCAGACTCCCACCCGAAGTCAGCAGGGTCTCTACCCATACAGATGCCAACAGGGACCCTCTTCCCAGCCAGAGGGGGGCTGCTGGCTACAGCTATAATGACATGCAAGTTCTAGAGAGTTCTTTGCGAGGCAGAGTAGGCTCCAGCCTCCCCTGAGGAAGTGCTGGTCAGGCGTTGGGTCCCTGACTTCCTGTCTGTACTCTCCCCTGCCTGTGGGGAAATCCCGAGAGCTTTATCGGCTGCCCAACGAGCCTGTTGGCTTTTCAAGTAGGCGTAGACTGAGTTTCGACCAAAAACCTCAATTTAACAATAGCCAAAATAAATAAATAAATAAATAACATGTGTACGGGTGTGTAAAAAAGAGAAAGAATTGGCCTCTGTAGTGGGGATGGGGAGGAAAGATCTCTGACTAGCTTCAGGCACACAGGCCTGGATTGGCTCAACAGTGGAACAAAGACATGCTTTCAACTATGAACTGCCAGGCAAGAAAAACACTCAGAAGCATCCTCCTGCAGAAACCGTTAATGGCCTAAGTGACCTCTAAATTTTAATGAGGTCCCATCAGACAGCAGGCACTCTGACAAGCGGTTCACAAACATGGTCTTCCCTGATTTCACAATGTTAACCTTTGGTGAGGTTAGGGGACTTGCCGAAGGTCACATAGTCCCTCTGTGGGTACCCTTCACTGCTCATATCCCCAAGTCTAGAAAACCCTTACAAGGTCTTTGGAATGCACAATTAAAAAAAAAAGTTGAATTCCCAGTCAAGATAAATAAATAGAGTCACCCTGGGAAATCATCCACAGACAGAAAAGAGACAGTCCAACGACTCTACTCCTGGCACAGGTGGTCACTGCCCTGAACTCTCCAGATGGTGCCCATCGCTCATCCTGCTTGGGTTGCAAACGTTGGTTTAAACGTCTCTTGCAGCTAGCTTTTTGGAAAAGAAACATCATTACAGGTCAGACGCTGAACATATATAACGCCCTTTTTAATCCTTCTAACAACACACACACACACACACAAGGTAGTTACTGTTCTTAATCCTTGGATTATAGATAAGCAAGCAGGACTATGAAAGATTTCAACACTTGCTCATTGTCACACAGCTAGAGCTGAGTAGCGCTGGGATGTGAAATGATATATGTTGTCTCCAAATCTCTGATGCCCCATATATAACCTCATCATGCCTCTCAGGGAGGTCTACTCCCTGAGAAGGGGCCTCCTTGGGGTAGAGGCATGACTCCAGGCTACTGAAGAGAGTCCCAGCAGGCCTCCAGGTGCTGACCAGCATTCACTGAAATCCTGGGTGTGTGGAAGAGAAGAAACATATTGGTAACCAGGACAGCAAGAGCCGTGTCTTATTAAGGTATACATGACATATTTGTGAAGCTTTCATAAAGGTCAAAAGCTATATTGTGTCAGTTAGTGACAAGCCTACTTAAAGATGCCTGCAACTGTTTGGATCCACTGACTGGGGTGAGACTTGAAGGGAATTTTTCACTGCCCAGTTCCAGACTGTTAACTCCCGCATTCCCAGGGCCTCCTTCTCAACACCTGGGATTCATTCAGCTTGGTTGTCTAGAAGCAGTCAGAGGTGCCCTCAGAGCCAGAGGCAGCACTCTGCCGCCAGCTGTGTGCACTTCCCATTGTCTGCCTTTTGCCTCAGGAAGCACAGACTAAAACCAAGAGGTAGGTTTTTGCAAAAGAAATGTGAATTGAGCCTCTTCTCTTCATAATTAAATTTTAAGGATTATTTTGGGGGGGTTCAGGGGGGAGAAGCACAAGGTAAAGGGAAGCCTAAATATCAGTTGTGGGACTTACGGTACATGCCAAGCAAAGCACTCCACACTTCAGCACCTCTGCGCCACTTAAGACTAACCGCGTGGCTATTTCTAACTTGCAGAAATATACAGACGGCAGACACTCGGGCAAGTTAACAGCTTCAAGGGGGACTCAGGAGGTGCTGGCTAAGGACTGCTGAATGAGAAAGAGGAGATCCATGCAAGAACACTCCCTGTCTCCCTTGGTTCACAGCCCCAGTCTAACTGAATGCCATGCTGGGGGCTACGGGGACAACTCGGTGTTAGTTAAGAATTCAGCGCACATCTTTAATCCCAGCACTCAGGAGGCAGAGGCAGATGGATCTCTGAGTCTGAGGCCAGCCTGGTCTATAAAGAGAGTTCCAGGACAGCCAGGGCTACCCAGAAAAACTTTGTCTCAACAAAGAAACAAAAACAAAACACAAAACAAAAAACCTCATACTTCTGAACCAAAGTTTAGTTCCCAGCCATCATGAACATTGCTACGCTGAACCTGGCCAGGCCTGAGCGCCTCTGTCTTTTGAACCCTGAATGGTTTTTTGTTTTGACTCCAAGCAGCACACTTCCTTCTGAATAGCTCATCGCCCTACTCTACCCCCAGTTCTCCACTGCGTTGAACATCTCGAAACACACATATCCCGCCATCAACATTGCGTACTGGCCATCCTCAGTTTCACACAGTGCTGTATAAACTGGTGCTTGTGAATGCCAGGACCAGGAGTAGAGCTGATAAGCCATCCAGAGTTCTGATGCTACAGTGCAAAAGCATTTGATTACATATCTATCAGTTTTCATTTTGAATTTTGAAAGCATTTTTTTTCCTTTGTGAGCCCTGAAAAGCACATGCACGCAGTGCCCAGAATCTCTTATATTGGTACCTGGATCCACGTTTAAGTCAGAGTTTTGGTCCATGTTCTGAGGAAGAAGGAAGCATAAGGGCACTTGAGATGTCACAGCGTAGGTTCAGAGGTATGCAAATTTAGAACTGGAAAGACAGCCTTCAGACACGCCCCAGGCGCCATGGGGTTGATGTCTCCACCATTCTGGAGTCCTCAGACGATTGATCTGGTACATGGAAACGGTGAGATAAACAGCTAGGAAAAACACCATCAGGTGTCATGATGAAGCTTGTGTCTCCAGCCCACTCAGTAGCTGATACACTTCAAGCTCTAGAACTCAGGAAACACAAAGCTAAATGCACAGCAGCTGCTGGGGTTAGAGGGGATACCTGCTCAGCTGGGGGCTCCATACAACCTCCTTAACAGCTCGTCTGTGCACAGCTGTTCTCATTAAGGATTTACACACGCATAAATGCAACAGCGAGTGGGCTAAACAGTCAAGCCTTACACTCCAGCTCAGGAAAACTAACTTGATCCCTTAAGCAACTCTTCCACTAAAATCAAGAACACCTACCTGGTAGATTGCTCTGAAGATGATGTTTATCTTAAAAGTCAGCAAAGTGCCCGATGGGATGCATGACCCACAGTGCGCTCTGAAAAGGACGAAGCCAAAAGGGCACTTACTATGTACCTTGCTTTACTTTGTTCCATTTGAGATATTTTTTGGTTTGGGTTTGGTTTGGGTTGGGGGTTTTGAGATAAGCCCTCGGGTCATCCAGGCTGTCTTCCAACTTCCTTTGCAGCCAAGACTGACCTTGGATTCCTGAGACTCCTTCCTCAGCCTCCCAAGTGCTGAGACTACAAGCCTGTGCCACCACACCCAGCTCAAATGCATCTTTATTACATTTCTTGTGTGTCCTTTCCCCGGGGCTGGACAGGAGAGAGCTCTGTAAACATTTGGGCTGGGTGGAAATCATACCACACTGTTCACGTCCGCAGCACAGGAACGAGACGATACCCATCATGCCTGCATGCTGAGGTTGCCCTCTAAACTATTGTGTACTTGTAAAATCTGCCTCTCAGGAAGTAGAAACAGAGGAAGCATACCTGTTTTCTATTGCTGTAGCAAAATACTTATAAAGAAAAGAAGTTATTTAGCTTACAGTTTTGAAAACTGAAACTCTAAGATCAAGGGCCTGTCAGATTGGCCTCTCGTGGGGCCCGACTTATCTACAGGAAAGTGTCCCGGTTCAATAAATGACACAGCAACTACAGTGACCTTCTCTACTCTACTTAAAACAATGGTGATAAAGGATACTTAATAAAATTAAAGGAATCCCAGGCTGTGGATATAGCTCAGTTGGCAGGGTGATTGTCCAGTGTGTGCAAACAACATAAAACAGGAAGGGTGGCGTGTGGGGAGTCAGAAGCAAGAAAATCAAGAGTTCAAGGTCATCTTTAGCTACAAAACCAGTTTGAACTCAGCCTGAGCTACCTGAGTTGTCTCAAAAAAATCCTCAAGATATATTTGGTTTCTTTAATTTGTGTGTGTGTGTGCCATGCGTAAAGTTGCTTGCAGAAGCCAGGAGAGAGAGTCTGATCCCCTGAAGCTGGAGTTACAAGCAATTGTTAGCTATTTCATACCAGTGCTGGGAACTAAACTCAGGTACTCGGTAAGAGCACTACGTGCTCTTAACCACTGAGCAAGCTCTCTAGCCCAGATAGATAGATAGATAGATAGATAGATAGATAGATAGATAGATAGATAGATAGATAGATAGATAGATAGATAGATAGATAGATAGATTTCTTATGTTCAACATCCCTAGTCAGAGAAATGCAAATCAAAACAACTCTGAGATTCCATCTTACACCTGTAAGAATGGCCAAGATCAAAAACACTGATGACAACTTATGCTGGAGAGGTTGTTGTGGGATAAAGAGAAAACACTCCAGCATTGTTGGTGGGAGTGCAAGCTGGTACAGCCCCTTTGGATATCAGTGTGGCGATTTCTCAGAAAATTAGGAAACAACCTTCCTCAAGACCCAGAAATACCACTTTTGGGTATATATCCAAAGGATGCTCAATCATATTACAAGGACATGTGCTCAACTATGTTCATAGCAGCATTGTTTGTCATAGCCAGAACCTGGAAAACAACCTAAATGCCCCTCAATCGAAGAATGGATAAGGAAAATGTACATTTACACAATGGAGTACTACGCAGCAGAAAAAAATAATGACATCTTGAAATTTTCAGGAAAATGGATGGAGCTAGAAAACATCATATTGAGTGAGGTAACCCAGACCCAGAAAGACAATTATCATATGTACTCACTCATAAGTGGATTTTAAACATAAAGCAAAGAAAACCATCCTACAAATCACAATACCAGAGAACCTAGACAACAAAGAGGACCCTAAGAGAGACATACATAGATCTAATCTACATGGGAAGTAGTAAAAGACAAGATCTCCTGAGTAAATTGGAAACATGGAGACCGTGGGAGAGGGTTGAAGGGGCAGGGAGGGGAGCAGAGAAAATTGTATAGCTCAATAAAATCAATTTTTTAAAAAAAGAAAGAAAAAATATTTCTTTCCTTTTATGTACATGAGTATTTTGCCTATATATATGTATATGCACCACATGCACGCCTGGTGTCCTTGAAGGTCAGAGGAGGATAGGCATCAGATGCCCTGGAACTGGAATTACATGTGATCTACCATGTGGGATCCCGGTCTTCTGCCAGAGCCACAATTAATCTTCACTGCTGAGCCATTCTCCAGCTCCCTCACCCCAATATATTTTAAATGAACTACAAAAAACTTGTGGATGTCATTCAACTTCTCGGGGGGAAAAACTTTGAAGATAGCAAAGACACCGCAAAGAGGAATGATTCGCAGACAGGAAGCAGTGAGGCAGGCCTTTCTTAGCTCTTCTCCTCTGTTTTCTATGCTAAAAAGAATGAACAAGGGAACCTGCCACCAGCTAGAGAAGCAGGCAAACAAGATTTTCACTCTCCCTCCTCTCCTCCAAATCCAATCCCCCAGCTCTGTGGCAAACCTTCCCCTCTGCCTCCAACTCCAGGAACAAGCAGATCTTTTCCTACAGCCTCCCTCACCAGCCCATCCCTTTGTCTCAGCAGCCAATCCCCACAGGCATTCACTGAGACCCTGCCAAGCCCACCAGGGAAACAGAGCGGGGAAGCAAGTCAGTGGATCTTCAAACCTTCACTCAACCTCCTCTTCTCCAACTCCAATTCCCAGTCTCATCCTCAGCTCCACTAACTGTAGCCTCTCCCTCTCTCCCTCTCTCTCTTTCTCTCTCTAATAATTCAAGACTAAGCAGATCCTGGTAACACACCCTTCTCTCTTCTTTTCTGTGGAACCCTTCTAGTCCGTCTCAATCCCTAAATGTCAGCCCCAATACCAAGAAGCACATTCTATCTGGAACCTCCAGTGACCACACCTGGCAGGATCTCAGAAGCATTCCCTACCAGGCACCACCCAGCCAAGACACTCTCCTAAGAACTAGTGAGGGCAACAGAAACCAGGAATGGAACGCCCATCCATCAAAGACCAAGACCAGATATCAGCAGCTAGAATTACAATCATCCTGAACCCCGATGCCATGATATCAGTGTAAAATCACGATCAGTAACAGCCAAGACAATATGCCTCCATTAAAGCCCAGCAACCAATGGTAGGCCTTAAGAAATACAATTCTGAAGCACAAGACAACTTCAAAAGAGCTTTTATGAATATGTTAAAGGTCCTTAAAGAGGAAATTAACTAATCCATTAAAGAAATCTATGAAACACAAACAAACAGTGGAAGGAAATGAATAAAATAATTCAAGACTTGGAAGTGGAAATAGAATCAACAAAGAAAATCCAAACTGAGGGAAAACTAGAAATGCAAGATTTAGAAACTCCAACAGGAAGCTCAGAGGCAAGCCTCAGCAACAGAATACAAGAGATGGAGGGGAGAATCTTGGTCAGTGAAGACAAGATAGAAGAAATAGATAATTTGGTCAAATAAAATGTTAACTGTTAAAAAAAATTCAGAGAAAAAAAATCAGAGTTAGGAGGTGGGGATGCATGCCTTTAATACCAGGATTCAGGAGGCAAGTGGATCTTTGTGAGTTCCAGTACAACGGAGGCTACACAGAGAAACCATGTCTCAAAGTAAATAAATAAATCCAGGCACAAAACATCCAGGAAATCAGGGAAACTGGGAGAAGACAAAATTGATGAATAATAAGAAGAGAGGAAGAAGAATCCCAGGCCAAGGACACAGAAAATATTTTCGACAAAATCAAAGAAGAAAGTTTCCCCAACCTGCAGAAGGAGATGCCTATCAAGGTACAAGAAGTTAAAAAACACCACATACACTGGACCAGAAAAGAAATTGTTCCTCACAACACATAATATTCAAAACATTAAATGTACAGAACAAAGAAAGAATATTAAAATCTGCAAGGGAAAAAGACCAATTAATATATAAAGACAGACCTATAAGATAACACCTGACTTTTCAATGGAGACTTGAAAAGCCATAAGAGCCAGGACGGATGTTCTACAAACTGCAAGAGACCATAGATGCCAGGCCAGACTGCCAAGCCCAGCAAAATTTTTGATCACAATAGATGAAGACATCCCGTGACAAAGCCAAATTTAAGCAATATCTGTCTACAAATCCAGCCCTCCAGAAGGTGCTAGTGGGAAAACTTGAACCTGAAGAAGCTAGCCACACCCAAGAAAACACAGGAATAAAAATATCAGACCAACAAATCAAGAGAGAAAAAAAGTCCACACCACACAACAAGATAATGAAAATCAACAAACACTGTTCATTGATAACTCTCAACATCAAAGGGCTCAATTCCCCCAATAAAAAGGCATAGACTAAAGAATGGGTTTGAAAGCGGACTCCATCCTGCACCCAAGAAACTTAACCTCAACATCAAGATAGACATCACCTCAGGGTAAAACGATAGAAAAAGAGCTTCTAACCAAGAGGGCCTGAGAATTAAGCAGGTGTAGCCATTTTAATATCTGATAACATAGACTTCAAACCAAAACTAATCAGAAGAAATAGGTAAGATCATTACATACTCATCAGAGGAAAAATCCACCAAGAAGACATTGCAATTCTTAATATCTACGTGCCAAATACAAGGGCATTCAAGTTCATTAAATTAAATAAATTACTACAGCTTAAATCCCATATTGACCCTCACTCAGAGATTGTGGGAAACGCCAATAATCAGTTCTCACTAATAGTAGATCATCCAGACAAAATCTAAACAGAGAAATATTAGCGTTAACTGACATCATAAAACAAATGGACCTAAAAGATAGTTACAGGACATTTTACCCAAATACAAAAGAATATTCCTTTTCTTGGCCCCTCGTGGAACATTCTCCAAGACTGACCACATACTTAGACACAAAAACAGTCTCAACAGTTACACAAAAATTGAAATAACCCCCTGCATCTTATCAAACCACCACAGATTAAAGCTGGATTTCAACAGCAACGGAAAAAAAACAGAAAGCCTACAAACTCATGGAAACTGAAAACTCACTACTGAATAAAAAATGGGGCAAAACAGAAATTAGGAAAGAAATTAAAATTTTTTCTACATTTAAATGAAAATGAAAAGACAACATACCCAGACTTATGGAACACAATGAAGGTGGGTCTAAGAGGCAGGTTCATAGCCCTAAATGCCTATATTAGAAAAAAAATGGAGAGATCTCAAATTAGTAACTTAACAGTACACCTGAAAGCTCTAGAACAAAAATAAATAATGTTCAGAAGGAAGATGGCAAGAAATAATCAACCCGGTGACTGAAATCAAGTAGAAAAGAAAAACAACACAAAAAATCAATGAAACAAAAAGTTAGTTCTTTGAGAAAATCAGTAAGATTAACAAAGCCTTAGCCAAATTAACTAAAAGGTAGGAAGAGAAAATCTAAATTAACAAGATTAGAGACAAAAAGGAGGACATAACAACCACTGAGGAAATCCACAGAATCATAAAGACTTTAAAAACCTGCACTCCACAAGTTAGAAAATCTAAAAGAAATGGATAATCTTCTCAATACATTTCACCTACCAAAGTTAAATAAAGATCAGATAAGCAATATAAATAGATATAGTAAATAAAATTTTACCAACCAAAAAAAGCCCAGAATCTGATGGTCTTAGCACAGAATTCTACCAGACATTCAAAAAAGAGCTACCCCCAATAATCTTCAAATTATTCCACACAATAGAAACAGAAGGAACATTTCCCATTTCTTCTTATGAGGCCATGGTTACTTTGATACCCAAACTGCACCAAGAGCTAACAAAGAAAGAGAGTTACAGAACAGTTTCCTTTATGAACACAGATGCAAAATTTCTCAAAAAAAAACTTGCAAATACAATCCAAGAACACATCAAAAATATTCATCCACCATAATAAAGTAGGCTTCATCCCAGAAATGCAGGGATGGTTGAACATACGAAAATCTATCAATGTAATCCACCACATAAACAGACTGGAAGACAAAAAAATTACATGATCATCTCATTAGGACAAAATGGAGAAACAGCCTGTGATAAAAAAAAATCCAACACCCCTTCATGAAAAAAGTCCTGGAGAGATTGAGAATACAAGGGCCATAACTAAGTGTTAATAAGGCAATTTACAGCAAGCTCGTAGCCAGTATTGACATAAGTGGCGAGAAACTCAAAGCATTTCCTCTAAAATTAGGAATGAGAACAAGATGTTCACTCTTTCCATACCAATTAAATACAGTGCTTGAAGTGTTAACTAGCGCAGTAAGACAACTGAAGGAGAGCAAGGGATACAAAAAGGAAAGAAGTCAAAGTATCATTATTTGCAAATGATATGATAGTATACATAAATGACCCTAAAAATTCCACCAGGAAACTCCTGCAGCTGATAAACACTTTCAGCAAAACAGGAGCATATAAAATCAACACATAAAAAACAGTAGCCTTGGCCAGGCGGTGGTGGCGCATGCCTTTAATCCCAGCACTTGGGAGGCGGAGGCAGGTGAATTTCTGTGAGTTAGAGGCCAGCCTGGTCTACAAGAGTGAGTTTCAGGACAGGCTCCAAAGCTACAGAGAAACCCTGTCTCGAAAAAAAAAAAAAAAGTAGCCTTCCTATAAACAAATAACAAACTGAGAAAGAAACAGGGAAACACCACCTTTCACAATAGCCTAAAATAATATAAAATATCTTGGGGTAACTCTAACCAAGCAAGTAAAAAAAATGTATGATTCAAAAAAAATAAGACATTACAAAAATAAATAAAGACACTGAAGATATCAGAAGATAGAGAGAATTCCCACAGTCATGGATAGGCAGAAAAGCAAATACTGCTGTTCTGCTAAAGAGCGTAGCAATAAAATGACTCCTAAAAACATTCTGCTATAGTCACAGATCTATGCCTTGCTCATCCATCAACAGAGAAGGATCCTCCTGCAGCAGATGGGAACAAATATAGAGATCCACAGCCAGACAATATGTAGAGTGAGAAACCTTAAAACACTCAGGTCTTAAAGGGGAGGTCTACATCAAATCCCTGCCCTCAGGGCTCAGGGGACCCTGTGGAAGAGGAGGCTGAGAGAATATAAGAGTCAGAGGGGATGGATCAAGTCTAACTCCTATAAAACTCACAAAGGGTATAGAGCATGCACAGGGCCTGCACCAGATGGGGTCCTAGAGCTAAAAAGAGAAGTGGACACAAGCCCCCAACTCTAACCCAGAAGCTATCTCTAATTGATAGCCACTCACAAATGAAAATTTACTTTTCTCTGTTGGGGAGTATTGTTTGAAGGTGTGTTGCTTTTGTTTATGCTGCATTTGTTTAACTCTGTGAAGCTGTGATTCGTTGCCTGTGTGAAACACCTGTTGGTCTAATAAAGCGCTGAACGGCCAATAGCGAGGCAGGAGCAAGGATAGGCGGGGCTAGTAGAAAGAGAGAGCAAATAGGAGGAGCAACAAGGAAGAGGAGGAACAAGAGAGCAAGGAGAAGAGGACATTAGGGGCCAGCTACCCAGTCACCCAGCCAGTCATAGAGTAAGAAAGAAACCAAGATATACAGAAGTAAGAAAGATAAAAACACAGAGGGAAAAGGTAGACAGGTTAATTTAAAGCTGGCTAGAAACAAGCCAAGAGCTAAGGCCAGGCATTCACAACTAAGAATAAGCCTCCATGTGAGATTTACTTGGGAGCTGGGTGACAGCCCCCCTTAAAAAGCCAAAAGAGAAAAGCATCACAATATTTCTCTTAGGGACTCTCACTGGGGATGCAAACCACTCTTAAGAATAGGCCCTATGCCACCACAAAACGAACTCAATAGCATCTTTGGAGGTTCTTTGTCTCATGTTAAGTCAAGACTTCTGCTGCTGCTGCTGCTGTTGCTGCTGCTGCTTCTTTCTTCTTTCTTCTTCCTTCTTCCTCTTTCCTCTTTCTTCCTCCTCCTCCCCCTCCTCCTCCTTTTTCTATTTCTTTTTCACCATACAGGTCCTTTGTGTATATATTATGGCTTCTGGTTTTGTGTTTCTCTGGGATTCCTGTGTGTGAAACTGTGTATGGATTTGCATCTCTATGATTTCTTGTGCTTTTTCTTTGGTGTTTTTTTTTTCTTGTTCGGTGGCTTTGTCCTATTCCAATCCATTTGTTTTTGTTTTCCCTTACTGTATTTTATTTTATTATTATTTCTTAGATGCCTATTTGCTTTCTAAGGAGAGACAGACAAGGTGTGGAGTTGGATGGGAGGGGAAGTGAGGAGGAATTGGTAAGAATAGGGGAGGGGAAGGCATAATCAGACTATATTGAATGGGGAAAAAAACTATTTTCAATAAGAGAAAAATGGTTTTTTAAATCAATAAATAAGATGTATGATAATTTACAGAAAGGGTAGACCCTTTTAATTTGAGAGATAAAGAAGGAAAGAGGGAGGAAGAGAAGGGGAAAGGGAAAGAAAGGAAGTCAGAAGGCAGAGGTCACAGCCGCCTCCCACCAACCTATTCCCCCCCTGCACCCCACTCTGCTCTGCCTCTTCAAACCTTCAGGGTGAAGCACAGCAACGCTAGCAAAGCTGCTGCGAAAGATGGCAGATGAAGGACTCGGAACTCATTAGCAGCAAAAATCTATAGCTAAAAGGTAAGTGTAATCTAAGGGTAATTTTAAACACAAATTGCTTCATCTTTTCTACAGACTCCCAAAAGCATCAAAAGATTCTGAAACTACTCAAGGGCTTTCAGCTAAATGGAATGACACATGGCGACGTGACGACATCATCTTCCTCCAAAATCATCTACGGGGAGTTATCATTTCTAGCTCAGAATATGAGGGAAGTGGTTTTATGGACCAAACCTCTTAAGGTGCTGCCTGTGTGGGGTGAACACCATGATTTGGAGTTGTCACGGGGAACTGCACTGTCTAGGGCCAAGGGAGGCAGACTGGACACCTGCCTGATCTCACACTGCCTCTGCTGCTTCATGCTAAGGATTTTTAAAATAGTGTCTCTGCCAGGCGGTGGTGGCACATGCCTTTAATCCCAGCACTTGGGAGGCAGAGGCAGGTGAATCTCTGACTTTCAGACCAGCCTGGTCTACAGAGCAAGTTCCAGGACAACCAGGGCTACACAGAGAAAATAAAAGAAAAAACAAAAACAAAACAAACAAATAAAAAACTGGTATCTCATAAGACTCGTCCTAGGTTTAAGTTAGCTGGTGCATATAAATATAGTACGGTGTGCTGACTGCCCTAGATACCCTTCCTAGTAGTATCCCAGACTGCCTTAAGGGAATGGCAATCTTGTTAATTTGGGTGGGATTGATTTTATTCTTACCTCCAAATCTCGGCACCAAATGCCTCAAATCAAACTTCTAAACAATGAGGGTTGTTTCAAGAAAGGGCCTGTGATCCTGAGACGCCATAAAGAGAGGAACAATCAGTCCTGAGGGTTGAAAAAACATCTTCAGAAGAGACACTGCTGCCAATAACTATGAGACCACTTGACTGCCATGCGCTCAGGGGGTCTGCTGGGCAGACTTCTGTAAGAGCTGGAACAATGACAACAGTGCTAAGAAAGCACTTGGCGATTGTTGAAATCCCCAGACCCAGCCTCACTGAGCTTAGACCTCCTGAGGAACACCTCATTTAAGATGAAGCATAAATTGGCTGTTATTTAAGCGACTCGGTTTAGTCTTCCACCGCCTGTGTGTAAGAAGCTTTACTTGATTTGTTTTCCTGAAGTGAGTAATTCTTTGCATTTCCTTCTCTGCACAATGACCACATTCAAGGCATTCTCTACATTAGCAGGATTAGTGATGAAGAATTGAAAGAAAATGAAAGCGAGCCAGCCTTCTGCTTCTTCCTGTCCTTAACTGTTTCAACCCAGCAGTTTCTAAGGTGCCTTCCAAAATTAATAATAAGATATGTGGATGGTTGAGGCCTTCAGGAGGGAGAGACACAAGAACTAAGTCAAATACATGAAACTCAGAATTCAAAATACGTGTGAGCATGAGTATAGTATATGTGTGCATATAACGTGTGTGTATAACGTGTGTGCATGTGTTTATGGGTGTATATATGTTACAGTGTGTGTGTATAATGTATGTATGTATGTATGTATATATGTATAATGTGTGTGTGCACACGTGTGTGTGTAACTAGTCAGGAAAAGTCAAGAAATATATCTTACAATGATACAGCTACTCATTTTGAGAAGGTTCCACTATGGATGTTTCTGGGAGTCACAATGAGCTACTGAAACACCAAGGCACGCTGATCACACAGCACGTTGATTCACCCCCACAGGCAGGCTGGAGACACTTCGAGCAGATGCCACCACCCTTGCAGACCTAAATGACCTCCACATAAGCTACGCCTGCTCAAACCACAACTGCAACCATTTATTAAGCACCCGCTACCCACCCAGCACTGAGCAAGGACCTCAGAGTGCTCATGTGTGCTAAGTACTGACCCTTTGCTTCTATTTATATAGGAGGAGATAGGGTCTGGCAACTTGCCTGAGGCTGGGCAGGTCACAAGTGATAGTACCAAGATTAGAGCCCTCACCAAATATGTAAAAGACCCATTGGCAATGAGACTCACATCACATGAACGTCGGTGAAGTGCTAAAGGTCATGTAATTACAAGATTCAAAGGGCAAAGGCGATGATGTTTCTGAAGTGGGAGGTGGTGTGATATAGAAGCGGCAGGAAGTAGAAGTTTGTACAGCTCTGCCACCATCAAGCCAAATGACCTTAGCAAAGGGTCCATTCATACTTTCGTTCAATGAATGCTCATTAAGCGTCTCATCTGTGCTTAGCACTCATTCAACAACAGTGAGCAAAACAAGCATGGGTCTCCTTGAGGCACTTTCAAGCCCTTGAGGATCTTAGAAGGCAGAGACTATCTCACCTAATTCTCCCTTTGACACAGGGAAGAACCGAGACCCTTCCTTGCCAGGAGGGACTTGCCCAAAGTTACACAATGAGTTGCTCAGTGGCAGAGCTGAACCGAAAGTCAGTTCTCGCCTGTATTTCTCTGTTTAGTTTTTGTCTGGACCAGCTGTCTATTGGTGAGAGCAGAGTAGTCAAATCTCCCACTAGCAATGTGTGAGGGGGCAGATGGGGATGGGAACAGGAGGGATCAGGGTGGGGGTGGAAGGAGAGTGTACTCCGAGAGATGAACAGAATTGCAGGGCACTTAGGGAATGGTGTAAAGACCAAATGCAGTGGAAACTTCCTGGAATGTATGAGGATGACCATAGTGAACCCCTAGCAATGAGGAATACAGAGCCTGAACTGGCCATCTTCTGCAACCAGGCAAAGCTTCCAAGGGTGGAGCTGGAACATCAACCCAGCCACAAAATCTTCAACCTGCAATTTGTCCTGCCTGCAAGGTGTGCCGAGATAATGGTGACACAGAACTTGTACTGGCCAGCCAATGACTGGTCCAACTTGAGGGCCAAGACCAGAGAGAAGCCCATGCCTGGCACTGCCTGTATAGCCAGGACCCAGAGACTCAATAGCTGAGAGACCTGGGATAGAACTAAACATGACCAGCCAAAGGGGGGAAAAAAAAGTCAATGAAATGATTCCTAATGATATTCTGCTATAATCCTAGATCAGTGCCTAGCCCATCATCAGAGAGGCTTCATCTAGCAACTGATGGGAGCAGATGCAGAGACCCACAGCCAAACATTGGGCAGAACTCAGGGAACCTGGCAGAAAAGGAGGAGGAAGGATTATAGGAGCCAGAGGGGTCGAGGATGCCACTAAAGCATAGCCCATAGAATCAAATAAACAGGCTCATAGGGGCTCACAGAGACTGAATCAACAATCACGGAGTCTATGTGGGTGCAAGCTAGGTCCTCTGCATAAACTTTATGGTTGCATAGCTTGATGTTTTTGTGGGACTCCTAACAGTGGAAGTGGCATGGGGGAGGGGGGCTATGTCTCTTTTTCCTGCGTTTAGGATCCTTTCCCTCCTACTGGGTTACCTCACCCAGCCTTGATAGGAGGGTCTGTGCCTAGTCTTTTTGTAACTTTTATGCCGCATTTGGCTAATATCCCTGGGAGACAGGAGTGGAGGGAAGGGAAACTGGTCGGGATGGAATACGTGAGAAAGAATAAAAAGAAAGGCAGGGGGTTATCTGTTGGGTTCATCACACTGCTTCAGATGCGGGGGAGTTTCACAGCCTGGTCCAGCTTGGGTAACTGACATAGGGGCTCTGAAATCAGCCTTGAAGGCTCGTTGTGGGGACTAAATTGACCATACTGGCAGTCAGCAGTGCACACACAGTGACACTAGAGACTGCTCAAGTGAAGGGGGGGTTGTTAAGTGAACTTGGCATTGCCAATAGAATGCAAGGTTTTGCTACAGAAAACAAAATGAGAGCCAGTGTTGGATGTATTGTCTTGGCCTGATAAATAACAAGGGTGTTTTGTTGACCATCATGGGAAAGCAAGCTGCAGACTAGTGAGTTAATCCCACGTCCTATTCTTTGCTTTTAGAAGAAAACTTGGACGTGCTTAGATGTTCTGCACACCCGTGCTTGAGCACAGAGAGAGCTGTTTGAGGCACAGCTCGGTGGTAGAATGTGTGCCTAGAATGTGGAAAACCCTGCACTCAATCTCTAGAACCATGGGAAAATGAAAATTAAATAATTCTTTAAAAGGAAACAAAGAGTTTCTAAAGTAAACGGTGTCCTACTCTCTCTAGACTGTAGAATGAACACTAAGGCTCCCAGCGGCCATCAATTCCCTACGTACTTTGCCAACTTCAAGTCTTGGATGTCATGTTAGTAGTTCAGGCTGCCATAACAGACTACTACAGGCTGGTGATCTGCGTGGTATAAACACAATAAACCATTTGTTCTGTGTGTCCTGAGGATAAAGTCTGAGATCAGAGTGAAGGCATATCAGGTTTAGAGATGGATAGGTGGATGCTTCCTTGCTGAATTGGGGCATTGGGGAGGAGTGGAGATAGAGGAGGGGGGAAGGTATATTACCTTCCAAAGACCCCCCCCATTTTGATACCATCACATTGGGGATTAAGCTGTAAACTTTGAGTCTGGGGGAGAAGCAACAATTCAGTCCTTAGCTCCCACCACATCACAGTCTATGCTTTCTTTCTAAAGCTGTGCTTATTTGCCCAATTGCTTACTGGTGATCATTTAAGTAGCTTCTGACCTTTTATCAAGTAAACAATGTTAAGAATTATATTTTGTGAGATGGGGTACCATGTAGCCCAAGCTGGCCTAGAACTCACTGTGTAGCCAAAGATGACCTTGACTTTGATCCTCCTGCCTCCAGCTCCCAAGTGCTGGGTTTCCACATGTGTGCTACCACACTGCTATATTATGGAGTGCTGGGCATTAAACCCAAGGCTTGGCGCATGCTAGATAGGTGCTGTACTGAGCTAAGTCTCCAGCCCCAAAATAATCTTTGGGGTTGTTCTTTCAAAGGTATTCTACTCAGAAACCTCTAGCAGGACCAGGCTTTATTTAAAATAAGGATAAAACTCCCTCCTCCTCCCATCCCAATGGAATTCACCCCCTCACTTTACCCTTCAACTCTGGGACCCCATCTTTACTGCCAGTCTTTGCTGTCTCCACTAGGTGACAAAGATTCCCATGCTGGTTCTCAGAGCTCAGCTCCCAACTCTGTCTGCACTTCCCCACCACATCCCCCTCAAGGATTTCCTCCAGCTGTCCTTTCCGATGGCTGGTCCACACTCTAGACAGCACACACTCCATTGCTGCTATCCCATGCCACACCATTTTTACAGTGCTTAGCATCTTCTAGGATACTATCTGAATTTCTTATCCCATATATCACTTTTTAACCCTTCTTCACCCACTAAAATGGAACCTCCTTGCAGGTCAGGATTTGTATCTGGCTTGTGCATTGATGGGTCTCCAGTTCCTGGAGTATAGTTATTAGCATAACATAGACACTAAGTAAATATTGGCTGAGCATGATTGACTCTCCTATGTGTGTAAGTGTACTGTATTACATACATTGTTTTAACAATCAAAGTAAATTAAGAAGGAAAGGCATCTTGCATCTGGAGAGGGAGCAGCGGAGTTACAGCTGGAGTCACTGCCTTTCAAAGCAAGATCTTTGCAGGTAGCCACCAGGCAGACTTGTAACACACATACTTACAAGGTTCTCTTGACAGTGAATGGTACCACTTCAGATAGCTCCTTGCTCAGTCAGTGGCTGGGATCTCCTTCAGACATGCCAATGGGGCTCGGAGGAACACACTTGACCAGCATCTAAGCAGTCCTAATGACCATCCTCAGCCCTACTAGCATGGCCATCAAGCTGTCTGGATAATTGTCAAATGTCGGCACACATCAGGCCCCAAGGCCCACTTACTGTTGTCCGCCACAGTGCCTGTCAGAAGGTCACAAATCAGAGTTCCATCTTAAGTGACGTATCCTTCCGGGACAGCTGACATTTAGCCTGCCGTTGATCTGGAAGAGGCCGTCTGTGTCTCCACTATGCGTTTGTACTTGGGAAATAAAAGCAAAGAATTGGGTCTGCATTTCTTTATGGGCGAATGTGCAGTTTCTCATCTACTCTGAAAGACACTGGCCTGAGAAGGGGTGTAGACACCTCTGGGTCCAATTGCCCCCTCTAGAATGCACAGTGGCAACAAGGACTGTAAATTCAGGCTTAGTCCCTCTGTGTATGGGCCCTGGCCACTCCTCCATGCAGTCATCAGTTCTTGATGGTCTAAGTAGCAGGTGCTTGCACCAGGTCTCCCCAAACGTGGGGAACACCAAAAAGTGGTATGTTTGAAAAGAAGTAGTTGTTGCAACAAAAATACTGAATTGGTCTAGATGAGGGGATAACTGAGCTTGTGGGTTTCCTCCAATTAAATATATGGTTTTTATTTCTAAGGAGAGCACCACAATCCTTCCATTTAAACATTCTAATCTTATCCCCCAAATATGGAGGCTCCTGACCACCTCTCTCCAATTGTTTGTTCAAAACTTTTCCTAAAAACCGTGGCTTCCTTATTTAAAAGGGAATAATTGCTCAGATCTGCCCTCAAGAGCCCACATTTACATATAAGGGAATACAGAGGTCAATAAGTATGTGAACGGTGTGCTTTATGAAACTGTTTTTAATACTATCTACCGACACTTCACTCGCTCAGTCACAAGCCTAGAAGCTTTATGGAATTCTAGGCTGCCCTTAAGGTAAATGTAGTAGGTTGACAACATGCTAAATGAAGCCATCTCCAGAATCCATTTCTGTGTGGAAAAAAGCAACTCAAAAAAGTAATGTGTACGAGTCTCCTGTGCGGGTTTGTTCAAAGAAATCTGTATTCACATATGCTGATTTATACATGGAATTTTTCCAGGAGGATAAACAAGAAACCATTCCTAGTAGCTGCCTCCAGGGATTAGACTGGGCAGCCTGAGTACAGGGAAGGAAACTTAATTTCTCTCTAGATGCACTGTACTGTCTTTTTATCATCCATGTACAGACCTCCCACTTGACCACAAATAGAAATTATGGACCATGTCGTTATCAAAATATTAGTGACAGAAGATAATGGAAGACCAATTAGAAACCATTAATTCCCTGATGAGCGTCCACTATGTGTGTACACTGGCCATGCAGAGATGCCTGAGACTGGCTCCCTTATTCAGGGTTAGGGTACCATGGTTAGCATCTCAAGCCACAGAAGAAAGGAGAATAGATTCAATGTATCCCAGGGACCACCACTTCCTTGATGGTGACTGAAGGAAAATTGGATCACAAAAATATTCTAAGAGCTTCAACCCCATAAAAAAAATAGCTATGAACTAAAAGAAGTTAGCAAGGATACAGACATAATATATGTATATATGCATATATATGAAGATTTAAGAGTAAATGAGTTCCATATATGCAAAGTAATCTCAAATCGTTCATAATAAAAGTCTGTGTATGTGGAGAAAGGATGAGGAGGAGCGCGAGGTGGTGGGGAGATGGAGAGGTAGGAAGAGGAGAGAGAGAGAGAGAACACAAATGCTGAAAAACCATTCCAGTCGGTGAATCTGGCTAAAAAGTATAAAGATGTCATCACTCCTGGTGCTGGGGATATGGCTCCCATCCCCAGCACCAGGAGTGTTTGTGTGGTGAGTACAGGTGCTACACCTGAACCTTAGCAAAGGAATAAAACAGGAGAGGACAAGGAAGAAAGGGGTGAGAAGGAAGAAGAAACAAAATTACAGAAAACAACATGGTTTTGGAGAGGTCACAAACGTGGTCCTGTGGTTGAGTGAGTGCTCAGCCCCAAGCAGATCGTCTGCATCGCCCTCTCTAGGCTTGTGGATATGACATAAGAAGGGAAAGAAACAAAGAGTCATGAGATAAGGAATGGGGCAGCAAAATGCTATGCACTCTGGACATGATCAAGTCACTGCTATCAGGACCTCGCAGCGGCTGTGGTTGCCTGCACGGGGCCTTAGTGAGACTGGACGCCTGTTAACAGCAGGCGGAGTTGAGAGGGGTTCATCTCATTGATTCTGGTAGAAGGGGAGTCATTCTTTCCAGCTCTGTACCCACTGGCGCTCCCAAAAGGCTCTACTGAATAGTTCCACTCCTGTGGTCATTCAGATGGTCTTGGTTAGACTCAGCGTGTCACGAAGCAAAGTGAAAAGACAGGAACATGGGAAAGGGACATGGGCAGAAGTGAAAGGGAGGTAAGAGAGGGTGCGATGAGCCACCAACCAGCTCCCAAATCATGACACAAAGACTTCTTATTAGTTATTAACGCTTGGCCTAGCTTAGGCTCATTTCTGGCTAGTTCTTTTAAACTGTTTCTCTTTGTCTACCTTATGGCTCAGGGCTTTTTACCTTCTTATCCGTCTTCCTGTATATCTTACTTTCACTGCTTCTCACATATCGTTAGCTGGCAGCTGCCTAGATTCTTGCTCCACGCATGTCCCTCCTTCTCTTCTCCATCAGCTCTCTTCTTGCATTCCTTTCTGAGCCTAAATTTCTCCTCCTATTTATTTTCTTGGGCTGCCAGCTCCACCTATCCTTTCTCTGCCTAGCTATTGGCCAGTCACCTCTTTATTAGACCAATCAGGTGCCTTAGGCAGGCAAGGCAAAACAAATGCAACATATCTTTACATATCACACATTCCTCCATCATTGAACAAATGCAGCATAAACAAATGTAACACACCTTTACACAGTTATAAAGTAATATTCTGCAGCATAAACAAATATAACACATCTTTGCCTAGTTAAAATAATATTCCATCACAGGATGAGAATAATCTGAATGCATTCTGCTCACATGTGAACTTGCTAAAGAGCAAATTTAACTTATTTTTAGAAGCGGAAATGTAGTCTTAGACAAAATGCATGAGAATCACCTGGACACTAGGGTACAGTGCTGTTCCACTGCCTTGGCTCCACCCTAGAGAAATAGGTTCAGTCTTCAGGGCTGAAGTCTACCTATGAATGTTAGATAAGGATTTCAAGAGACCCATATGGGACCCCAGAGAAGCCAAACTTCCCGCTCTTGCAACAGGACCTTACAAATTCAGTGATTATGGGAGTTTGAATGTAATTGGTCCCCATAAACTCAGGGAGTGCCCTTATTGGAGGAAGAGTGTTACTGTGAGGGTGGACTTTGAGGTCTCCTATGCTCAATCTATGCCCAGTGTCACAGTTCATTTCTTGCTACCTGTGGATCAAAATGGAGAACCCTCAGCTCCTTCTCCAGCACCATGTCTGCCTGCACGCCACCATGTCCCACCATGATGATGATGGACTAAAGCTCTGAAACTGTAAGTCAGACCCAATTTAAGGTTTTCCTTTATAAGAACTGCTGTGGTCACTAGTGAATTAACAGAACATTTGAAAACTTTAGAACAAAAAGAAGCAAACTCACCCAAGAGAACTAGAGGGCAGGAAATAATCAAATTGAGAGCTGAAATCAATAAAATAGAAACAAAGAAAATAATACAAAGAATCAATGAGACAAAGAGTTGGTTCTTCGAGAAAATCAACAAAATTGACAAACCTTTATCCAAACTAACCAAGAGAATATCCAAATTAACAAAATCAGAAGTGAAAGGGGGACATAACAACAGACACAGAGGAAATACAGAGGATCATCAGGTCATATTTTGAAAATCTGTACTCCACAAAATTGGAAAACTTAAAGGAAATGGACAACTTTCTGAATAAATATCACTTACCAAAATTAAATCAAGACCAGATAAGCAAATTAAACATACCTATAACTGCTGAAGAAATAGAAACAGTCATCAAAAATCTCCCAATCAAAAAAAGCCCAGTACCAGATGGTTTCAGCTCAAAATTCTACAAGACTTTCAAAGAAGAACTAATACCAATTCTCCTCAAATTTTTCCACACAATAGAAACAGAAGGAACATTGCCAAACTCTTTTTATGAGGCTACAATTACCCTGATACCCAAACCACAGAAAGACATTACTAAGAAAGAGAATTACAGATCAATCTCACTCATGAACATTGAAGCAAAAATACTAAATAAAATACTGGCAAATCAAATCCAAGAACACATCAGAACCATTATCCACCATGATCAAGTCGGCTTCATTCCAGAGATGCACAGATGGTTCAACATATGAAAATCTGTCAATGTAATCCACCATATAAACAAACTGAAAAATAAAAACCACATGATCATCTCATTAGATGCTTAAAAACCTTTCGACAAAACGTAATATCCCTTCATGATAAACGTCTTGGAGAAGCAGGGATACAAGGAACATACCTAAATATAATAAAGGCACCAGGTGGTGGTGGTGCACGTCTTTAATCCCAGCACTCGGGAGGCAGAGGCAGGCGGATCTCTGTGAGTTTGAGGCCAGCCTGGTCTACAAGAGCTAGTTCCAGGACAGCCAGGGCTACACAGAAAAACCTGTCTCAAAAAAAAACCAAAAAAAAAAAAAAATGCCGGGTGGTGGTGGCACATGCCTTTAATCCCAGCACTTGGAAGGCAGAGGCAGGCGGATCTATGTGAGTTCAAGACTAGCCTGGTCTACAAGAGCTAGTTCCAGGACAGGCTCCAAAGCCACAGAGAAACCCTGTCTCAAAAAACCAAAATATATATATATATATATATATATTATATATATATATAATAAAGGCAATATACAGCAAGCCAACAGCTAACATCAAACTAAATGGAAAGAAACTCACAGTGATCCCACTGAAATCAGGAACAAGACAAGGTTATCCACTCTCTCCATATCTATTCAATATAGTTACTGAGGTTCTAGCTAGAGCAATAAGACGAAAAAAAAAGGAGATAAAGGGGATACAAATTGGAAAAGAAGAAGTCAAACTCTCACTGTTTGCTGATGATATGATAGTTACATAAGCGACCCCAAGAATTCTACCATGGAACTTCTACAACTCATAAACACTTTCAGTAATATAGCAGGATACAAGATTAACTCAAATTAGTAGCCTTCCTGTACACAGATGATAAAAGGTCTGGGAAAGAAATCTGAGAAACAACACCCTTCACAACAGCCACAAATAGCATAAAATATCTCAGAGTAACTCTAACCAAACAAGTGGAAGACTTGTATGACAAGAACTTTAAATCTTTGAAGAAAAAAATTGAAGAAGACACCAGAAAGTGGAAAGACCTTCCATGCTCTTGGGTAGGCAGAATTAATATAGTAAAAATGGTAATCTTACTGAAAGCAATCTACAGATTCAACGCAATGCCCATCAAAATCCCAGCAAAATGCTTCAAAGACCGTGAAAAAATGGTATTCAACTTCATGTGGAAAAGCAAAAAACCCAGGATAGCCAAAACGATTCTGTACAATAAAGGAACTACTGGAGGCATCACAATCCCTGACTTCAAACTCTACTACAGAGCTACAGTACTGAAAACAGCTTGGTATTGGCATAAAAACAGACAGAAGGACCAATGGAAGAGAATCGAAGATCCAGATTCACACACTTTTGAACACCTGATTTTTGACAAAGAAGCAAAAGATAACAAATGGAAAAAAGAAACATATTTAACAAATGTTGCTGTCATAACTCGATATCAACATGTAGAAGAATGAAAAAAGACCCATATCTATCACCACGCACAAAACTCAAGTCCAAATGGATCAAAGACCTCAACATAAAGCCAGCCACAATGAACCTCATAGAAGAGAAAGTGGGAAGTACGCTTGAACGCATTGGCACAGGGAACCACTTCCTAAATAGAACCCCAGCAGCACAGACACCAAGAGAAACAATTAATAAATGGGACCTCCTGAAACTGAAAAGCTTCTGTAAAGCAAAGGGCATAGTCAACAAGACAAAATGGCAGCCTACAGAATGGGAAAAGATCTTCACCAACCTCATGTCAGATAGAGGTCTGATCTCCAAAATATACAAAGGACTCAAGAAATTGGACACCAAAAGATCACATAATCCAATAAAAAAAATGGAGTACACACCTAAACAGAGAACTCTCAACAGAGGAATCTAAAATGGCTGAAAGACACTTAAGAAAATGCTCAACATCCTTAGCCATCAGAGAAATGCAAATCAAAACAATTCTGAGATTCCATCTTACACCTGTAAGAATGGCCAAGATAAAAACACCAATGACAACTTATGCTGGAGAGGTTGTTGTGGAGAAAAGGGAACACTTCTGCATTGCTGG
>PVIU01008898.1:0-29677 GCA_004026605.1 Ondatra zibethicus | reverse complement strand
AAAAAAATGGAGTACACACCTAAACAGAGAACTCTCAACAGAGGAATCTAAAATGGCTGAAAGACACTTAAGAAAATGCTCAACATCCTTAGCCATCAGAGAAATGCAAATCAAAACAATTCTGAGATTCCATCTTACACCTGTAAGAATGGCCAAGATAAAAACACCAATGACAACTTATGCTGGAGAGGTTGTTGTGGAGAAAAGGGAACACTTCTGCATTGCTGGTGGGGATGCAAGCTGGTACAGCCCCTTTAGATGTCAGTGTGGCTATTTCTCAGAAAATTAGGAAACAACCATTCTCAAGACCCAGTAATACCACTTTTGGGTATATATCCAAAGGATGCTGAATCATGCCACAAAGACATGTGCTCAGCTTTGTTCATAGCAGCATTATTTGTCATAGCCAGAACCTGGTAACAACCTAAATGCCCCTTGACTGAAAGATGGATAAAAAAAAAATGTGGTACATTTACACAATAGAGTACTACACAACAGAAAATAATAATGACATCTTTAATTTTGCAGGCAAATGGATGGAGCTAGAAAGCATCATTTTGAGTGAAGTTACCAAGACCCAGAAAGACAATTATCACATGTACTCACTCATAAGTGGTTTTTAAACATAAAGCAAAGAAAACCATCCTACAAATCACAATCCCAGAGAACCTAGACAATAATGAGGACTCTAAGAGAGACATACATGGATCTAATCCACATGGGAAGTAAAAAAAAAAAAAAAGACAAGATCTCCTGTATAAATTTGGAGCATGGGGACCTTGGGAGAGGGTTGATGGGGAGGGGAGCAGAGAAAAATGTAGAGCTCAATAAAAATCAATAAAAAAAAGAATTGCTGTAGTCATGGTGTCTCTTCACAGCAATAAAACCCTAACTAAGAGAGTTGCCTTGATATTACTCAAATGAATATTGTCAGCAACAAGAGGCTCCAAATCTGGATGTCAGGTACCATCACTGCTCCTATAGATTTACTGTCTGATTTGTGGCCAAGTGCCTAACCCAACATCACTGGCTGACAATTTTAATTCCTTGATTCTCTTAAGGAAGCCACTATATCCAGAACAGAATTCACCTTTAAAGGGAGGATAAGAAGGAAGTCCTGTTGCTAACTCATCTAATGTGCACCCTTAAAAAAGTGCTCCATAGCAAAGACATTTTAGAAGACACTATGCATTTTCCTACAAAATAAAAAAAGACCACAAAAAAATATTGACACTTAGAAACTGCAGGTAACTAGAAGGTTTTACACATTCTCATCAGTCCTGGCAAAGCAGAGACTTTGTAACACAAAGATGGTGTTTTCTCCCAAGGACTGCTTTATGTGGGTGCTAGGAATAGAATGAGGGTCCTCTGTAAGAGCAGAAGAACACTATATACCACTGAGCCATCTCTCCATCCTCTTAATATTTCCTTTGTATTTGTGTATAGGTTGAGGGTGCTGTCAGCGAAGGCCGGAAGAAAGTGTAGGATCCTTTGGAGCTGGAGATACAGGCAGCTGTGAGCTGCCAATATACCTGCTGAGAATTTCTGGTAGAGCAGTGTGACTCTTAACTGCTGAGCCAACTCTCCAGCCCCTTCTTTCTCTTCTATACAGGTAAGTTTCTCTCACTCTTATCGATGAATCTCTCAAATATATCCTTTGTAATTGGGACAAATATTATCTCCAAACCTTTAGAAAAGACTTGGGGCTAGAGAGATGGCTTAGTAGTAAAAAGCACTGGTTGCTCTTCTAGAGGACCCAGATTCTGTTCTCAGTGCCCACGTTATAGCTGCCTGTAACTCCAGTTCCAGGAATCCATCACCCCCTTCTGGTTACCTCAGGCACTGCACATGTATGATGTGTATACATATAGCAGCCTATACATACAAATACCAATACACATAAAGGAAACCTTTTTTAATGAAAGAAAGAACTTGATCTGGTGTGTGTGTGTGTTATGTGAATAACTAGACGAATGGCCTAAAGATCCAGGATTATGTAAATGATGTAACAAAGCAGCTTACGTCAGATGCTAGAGTAAAATAACCAACAATTGCCAATTTAAGTTTTAAGGCCACCCTCCAGCTACATGAATTTTGTAAGAAACAAAAAAAAAGGTCAGGTATGTCCTATTGCAGGTTTTATGGCTTTTTAAGAAAAACTCAAATTACATGAAGAATTTTGTACAAGAAAGTAAAACAGAAACCAGCAAGTGTGAAAAGGTTACGGGTATAGAAATGTATTTCTGGTAAAAAGAAAATGCTTTTGAATAAAGGGGGGTTATATGGTGAAATGCAGTTTTACTCTACAATTAAGGAAGGGACTGTTTCAAAATGGAAACAGGAAAAAAGTATGACAAAGCCAGGAGGTTAAAGTACGTCACAAGAAGTTACAATTTAAAGATTGTATGGCCATGCCTAAATTGGCTATAATTCAAAATTATTAAAATTTCCTAATGTCAGAATTCAACATACTAATACAGAACTGGAACCCAATTTACTGTCTACAAAAATAAGGTTTTCTTAAAATGTTGACCTATTCTTTGTAACAGTTACCAAAAATTGGCCTACAGAAAAGGGATTTTACATTTTATCAAGATAATTTCAAATATTATCTACTGGGTTTGTAGGACTTTTAACTACTTAGGAAACAGTCCTAATAAGCCAGTGGTTCTCAACCTCCCTGACGCTGTGACCCTTTAATACAGTTCCTCATGTTGTGCTGACCCCAAACACAAACTTATTTCATTGCTACTTCATAACTGTAATTTTGCTACTGTTATGGATTGTAAGGTAAATATTTTTGGAGATAGAGGTTTGCCAAGGGGCTTGTGACCCACAAGTTGAAAAACCACTGTTAATAGGCTTATCTACACCCTGTTGGTTTTGTTGAACTTGATCTGAGTGTTATACAACAACTAAATTTTAAGCCACTGTTTATGCTTCAGAACTAGTGTTTCAAACATGGTACCTGTAATCTCAGTAATTGGAAAGTAAAGGCAAGATCAGTAGTTCAAGGCCAGCCTGGAGTACGGGACACCACGCCTCAGAAGACAAACAGAACAAACAGAAAAACTAACTTAACCGACCTTAGCCTTTGCCAGCCACACCTATGGGCCAATGCCAAAGGGGCCAAGAGGACAGCCCTGCCCCTTGTTAGTCATGCACCACTGGAAGACTGGACCCCATTAAAAGGATCTTGAAACTTGAGTAAGTCTCACATCTTCTCAATTGGAAAAGCCATGAACGTTTGGTTAGTTTAGACTCTAACATATGTAGGTAGTTTCTTTGAAGAGGAAAGTCAATACAGAGTGTCCCCAAGGGTACCCATAGTCAGTGAGACCCTGACCCACAGAAGATAACAAAACTGGTAGAGCAAAAACTAAAGTCAATAAGGGACATTTTACCGTGTCACTAAAATTAACCCTTGAGGAACCTCAACTGATTGACCTTAACCAAAAAAAAAAAAGTTAACTTTTGCCCATTTCTTTGGTCTTAAACACACACACCAGGCTTTCCAAAAAGTGTAGTGATCTGTAACAATACAAAACAGAAAGAGTTAGTCTCTGTTTTTAAAAGGGGAAAATAACTATTATAAAATAACTGAATATAACTATTCAGTTCTTAAAGGCCTTCTCATTAACCCCAAAGCACTGGTTACTAATATGCCAGGTAGGGCAATCACAGCCTGACAAGCTACGGTCAGACGGCAGCAGGATTCTCATGCTCTTTCTGTTAATGATTTGTTCTTCAGCCTGAAGCTGGGAGAAGAACTTCAAAGACCACTAATCAGTGGTCTCTCTATTATGGGACATTAACTCCCCACAAATCACCCTTTAATATCCCAATGTTGGCCAAGAAGTTCAACAGAGACTATTGAGCAGCGAAGCTGTATACCCATAGTCCCAGCTCTCTATACACAAATCCCTTCTGTGTCTAGTGATCACTGCCCGACATCTTAAAGATGCCGTCTTTCTGTTTACCCCCAGAGCATCTGGGCGTCAGTTCATCTTTGTCTTTGGATGGACCATGTGTATGGTCAGAATAGAAAACTCACTTAGATTCTCCTTCACTGGGTTTTGGAGCCAGCTCTCACACTTTTCGGACAGGCTCTAGCTAGGGACCTAAATGACTTAACTTTAGATAAGGGAATGGTCTTACAATACGTGAATGATCTTCTTATATATATATGGCCTCTTTCCTTAAACAAATCCTCAAACTACCTAATGATGTCTTTAAATTCCCAGGCCAACAGTGGGTATGGCAAAGTCTAAAGGTCCAGTTATTATCCCTAAAGGTACTATATTAGAATTCATCTTAACTCCCAGGCATAAGGCTCTTTAGCTGTCTGTATTCAAGCCATCCAGGTCCTTGCAATTCCCAATGCTTTGCTTAGAAAATAACCCAGAGCCTTTGGAGGGCAAATGGGTTATTGTCCACTTCCAAGCTCTGGATATGGCCCTAGGGCTAAACTTCTATATGGATCCTTAAAGAGGAATAATGACAACAAGAAAAACCAAACCTTCTGATAAAGTAAAAGCTTCTTTTTTCAAAATCCCATCTTTGGGGTTATTATAACTTGATGAGCTTTTAAAATTGAATGTCAGCGAGTAGCCCTGCGAAGTCTCACCAACACCTTGGTTCAGAACCATCTGCCTGTAGGACATTTATCAAAACTGCTGGACCAGGACACACTAGACTCTAAGATACACTGCCTCTGACCTCAGGAACACAAAACCATACAGCTTCAGATATCGTCACAGCCACTCAGGAGTTGTTGTTATTGGGCTAACGTTATCAAGGCCAAA
The DNA here is from genome assembly GCA_004026605.1 of Ondatra zibethicus. Classification (NCBI taxonomy): domain Eukaryota; kingdom Metazoa; phylum Chordata; class Mammalia; order Rodentia; family Cricetidae; genus Ondatra; species Ondatra zibethicus. The sequence continues at coordinate 24,872 of PVIU01008898.1, read as the reverse complement.
TACTGTGTATATATAATCCCACCAGTACCTTGTCTGCCTTAAATGTTTACAAAATCAACGCATGCCAGATGCCAGCCAGCTCTTCTTGCTAACAACTTTTGAATTGGATCTCTGGGCTTTCGTAGTAGAAATGAGTTGTACCTGTTATAATCCGAGAGGTGATTCTCTTAGTCCTTGCTCCTCTGTGCTTAATTCTTCTCTTAATTTTACCTCCTTCCATTTACAGTCGCTCCACCTTCAAATAGTGTTGCATCAGCCCAGCTTAATAGATCTGGGTCTCTTGATCATTTGCTTAGGTCTGAAAATTAGCAAGACCGTTCTATGGTCTAAACCCCATTCTTTGTCCTGTTCCAACCACAAGTGGCCAGATCAACTCAAATGATTCTAGGGTCTCAGCTCTTGAGGGGGTTGTTACATAGCTAGTTGGAAATGATAAGACTTAGATGTCTCTAGGGGTGAACCTGTCCGTTTCTCATAATAATCGGCAGGTTTTAAAGCAGTGGTTCTCACCCCTACTAATGCTGCTACCATTTAATGCAGCTCCTCATGTTGTGCTGACCCCCAACCACAAGATTAATTTCATGCTACTTCATAACTCTAATTTTGCTACTATTATGAATCATAAGAGAAATATCTGTTTTCTGTTGGTCTTAGGAGACCTCTGTGAAAGGATCATTGCCCGCTCCCCACGGGTCTCCACCCACAGGTTGAGAAGCACTGCTTTAAGGTCGAGACCAGAAACTGTAAGACTGGTTATTGGTAATTAGCATGGGGTCTGAGTCACCTCTGGCCCTGGATACCGTGCCCTGGAAATGACATTCTGACTGCCTAGGAGGTCAACAATGAATATATATCCACCCCTGTAATATCTCCACTTGTTTAAGGTCTAACAAAGGCCTTCCGCTAAAGAACAAGGATGACGCTATCATCCCCTCCTGTAAAAGTCAACCAAATAGGGCTATCGGTTACCTGGACAGAAAAATATAGCTCCTGAAAAGCTGTGTGCTCCTGAAACTTTCAAAGATTCCTTTGTAAGGCCTGTCTGGAAATGCTTATCAATGTAACAGTCTCCCCAGCCTTTACCCACGCTTACCTCTGGAACTAGCCATGGAACTGGGATCATTCTACTTACCTTTAACACATATAGAGAGAGAGAGAAGGAGCTCAGACAAAAAATAATAACAATAAAATATAGAGCTTTAGAAGATATTAACAAGCAAAAATATGAAGATAATAATGGCCCCAGGAGGGAAGGAAGCATGAAAGTAATTGCAAGTTTCTTATGCTGCACATAAAATGATACAATTTCATTCAAAAGTACACTTATAGTTAAAGAAATATACTGTAAATGCAAAGTAACACTAAAATGTACAGCTAAGGAGATAACAAAGTGCATTTTAATAACACTCAGCTCAGGCTGGTGAGATGGCTCAGCAGGTAAAATACTTGCCTCCAAAGTCTGATGACCTGAGTTCGATCCCTGAGACTGGCATGAAGATAGAAGAGACCCAGCTCCACAAAGTTACCCTCTCACCTTACATAAGCTTGCCACAGGAATGAATGCACACACACACACACACATGTGCGTACAAACACACACGCACATAAATATAAATAATTGTCTTAGTTAGGGTTTCTATTGCTCTGAAGATTCACCATGACCACAGCAGCTCTTGTAAAGAAAAACATTTAATTGGGTCTGGCTTACAGTTTCATGTGTTTAGTCCATTATCGTCATGGCAGGAAGCATGGCAGAGTGCAGGCAGGCATGGTGTTGGAGAAGTAGCTGAGGGTTCTACATTCAGGCCTGAAAGCAGCAGGAAGAGACTACCACACTGGGCGTGGCTTGAGCATCTTAGACTGAAAGGCAGCCCCCAGGGACACCTTTCCTCCAACAAGGCCACGCCTCCTAAAAGTGCCGCTCCCTATGGGCCTATGGGGCCCATTTTTATTCAAACCACCACCCTGCTCAACTCAAAATAAGACAAAGAAAAGAGTAACCTGAACCTGGAGAGATAGAAGAGCAGCAAATGGACACAGTCTAACCACATGGGGGCTCAAGCTCAGGGAAGGTTACAACAATGGTAGCAAACTCAAGTACGTTTTCATGCGGACCCCCTAGCATCGCGTTTATTCTGTATTCACTTTAACACTGACCCTACATAGCCTCCTTTTTTCCTGAATTCTTGAGACTATGATACAGGCACCACAGGCTCTTTCACTTCCTTAAACAAGAACAACCTCTTGCATAACTGTCCATGTTACTGTGATCAGGGAGTTTTCCAAAGATTCAGTCCTCTTTTCCAAAAAGCAGTCTTCTTAAGTCAGCACTTGCCCCGAGAGTATTCTTTAAACCACGCTGGTGGTCACGTCAGAGGAGCAGCAGGTGGCAACTGATTTCAGCTCCCCAGCACGCAAGCATTGAAGGGTGATTCCCGGACAGGCCCTGAGGGCTCCGGCCCCAGAAGGTCTCTTACTGCTGCTGTGTCTTCACACATCTGCTGCTGCCGATTTTTTTCTCTGGTATCTGTCATGGTGTGAATGGATGGGAGGCGATCCCCTTGCCTAAGGTGTCTCATGGGAATATCCTGTGCTACTGGGCATTTTTACCTATGGATCAGTATGAAGATGATTTTCCCTAGCTAATAAAAGCAATGATTTGATACAATAATAGAGTTAGTTTAAATAGGATTTTTATGATTGGGGTTCTTTAATAAATATAGTAAGGAATTATGATAGAGCTTAGCTTAGTGGGGAAGCTAATAAAGGTTAAAGGAAGATATCATGTTGCCTCTGCCCCTGATAAAGCAGGGGCTTCAGAGAATAGAAAAATAAGAACAAGGAAATGTCGTACAGCTAGTTTCTCTTGAGGAGTCATAAAGACTGTGGCTTATGTTAAAGATTAAGAGATACAGTTTAGTCTTAGATGCGCAGTCAACTCAAGTTCTTTTAATCTTAATGTTGGGAGATGTGCTCACAGGTTTCACAGTGCATCATAGCTAAAACACAGCTTTAAAAATGACTTCAGGTTAGGTTAAGATGGGTTTGTTAATGTCCTTGAGGTTAAAAACAAAAAAACTTCTTAGAAAACAATTTAAAGGAGTACTTTTGAAGCTGAGCAAGGGACTCACCGAGGCCAGGGAGCAGGAACAAGGTATCCGGCTATTGCTGACAGATGTGCCTTTCCTACTAGGATTGGTTGGTGTCAAGGGCGATGGCTAATTCCTCGTACCCATTTCTGCCCTCAGCTTCCTGATATAAAAACTGTTGATGAATGGGTGTGTACCCCTAAAGATTTAAAATAGGGCTGACTGATTGTTTTTCATATATAAAAGTTTAGGTTTGTGATTCTTTTTAGATTTTTTTAATAAGCTTGCCTTTTGAGAGAGATAATGAAATAATTGATCCTTTCTTTGCAACCATAAAATGTAGCCTGCCAGCAAAAGAACTGGCCAAGAAAAATACCTTGCTTGCTTATACTTTGTTATTCTATAACAATTTGCTTGGACATGAATGTACGTAGGTTCTTGGGACAACTTGTTTTTCACCTGTAATATGTAAAACGTTAAATCATGTAAGAGATATGGAGAACATGCAGTTTTTTACTTACATTCATTGTAATAACTCACTTGAAAAATAAAACCACATTGTAATTTTTTATACTGCTTGGAAGATTTTGCTGGGATATAGAAGCTGTAAGGGAAAAATAAAGTTATTTAGAAGGAAGACATCAAGAAAGACAAAAGTAAAACATCAGGGAGGAAAAACAGAACAGAAAGGAAATAGGACAAATCTCACAACAGTGAGAATAATAAAATAAAGAACTAAGCTTTGGCCCTCAGAAAAGTCCTCATGTGTCTGTCTGTCTGTCCAGTAGTTCACCTGCTCTGCGTCTCCTCCTCAGTGTCTCTGACCTGCCAAAGGCTTTGCCATTCAACAACACCCTAGGTGAGATCTTGACATGTTGGAGGTATATGTGGGGGGTCCCTTTTTTACTGGCCCCAGAGAGCTAAGTTTTACTCCTTCGGATAGAATAGTTAATGGAGTAATTCGTCCCCTGACTCCATTGGATTCCCCTCCATCCCTGAGTTGCTGGAGGCTGGTCCTCACAGCAGCAATAAAACCACCCCTTCCCCATCCCAGAATCCAGTCCACACCTGCACCCCATGTTTACCATCGTCCCTTTAACAGGACACTCATTCTCAGCTTGTCTTTCTCTTGTAGGAGTGAGACACTGTTTTAAAGAGCAAGCAAAGGAAGAAAAGAGGAGGATAAAAGAAGACAGAGAGGGAAGGAGGGAGGGAGTGAGGCACACCTCTGATCCAAGCACTTGGGAGGCAGAGGCAGGGGGATCATCAGTTCTATGCCAGCCTGGGCTACGCATGTTAAGGCCAATTGGGCTCATGACTTTGTGTGACTTGCTTAAAGAAAGTCCCTCAATTTTGAGTTTTCTTTTTATATAAGTTTTAAAGTTATGACCGTCCCCTATTGAAATAGTCTTTCCCGTCTCCCTGCACTCAGGCCCATCTCTGCGCACCACGGCCCTCCACTGTGTGCTGCGGAGGTAAATTCCAACTCCTTCCTGCCTCACAGCTGAGGCAGCTGCAGTCTCCTCTTTGTTCGGCTCCCGCCCTCCAGAGCCCTTGCTCAGGCTGTCTTGCTTTGGAGACAAGTGATTTACCTGCTGAGCCATCTCACCACCAACTCTCCTAAGCTGAGTGTTATTAAAATGCTTTTCGCTGTCTCCTTCGCTATACATTTTAGTGGTTACTTTGCGTTTACACTATACTTCCTTAACTATCCCGGTGTGGTTTTTTTTTTTTTTTCAGTAAAAGTACATCTTTTTTTGGATAACATAAGAAACTTACAATCCTCCCTCCCTCAATATTCTGCCCAAAAGTAGCCGTGCTCCCCAACAAATCCAACTCCTGTGACTCCTCTGCCTACCCAGAATGATCTTGTTTATTTGCTTCCATTGAAACAAAAGCACTGATAAAATTTTGCCTAGCCTGTTCCTTGTTTAGCTCCCAGCTCTTAGAATGCTGCTGGGCATATAGAAGGCCTTTGGTGTATACTGTTTGTAAAAAGGGGAAAGGAACTGTTGTGGCTGAATGTGGAATGTCTCCCCAGGCCTGTGTTCCAACACTTGGAGCTGGCAGTGGCACTTGGGAAGGGTGTGGAACCTTTAGGAGGTGAAGCCTCCCTGGAGGAAGTGGGCCAGTGTGGGCAGGCCTTGAAGATTTACAGCCTGGCCCCACTTCCTCTTTACTCTCTGCTTCCTGTGTGTGCAATGTTACCAGCTGGCCACCGCCTCTCTGTCATGCCTTCCTCAAAATGATGGACTGTATTCCTTCAAACTGTGAACCAAATAGACCCCCCCCTGCCCCCGCCTTGCAGTGTTTCTTCTGGCTGCAAAGAGAAAAGCAACTAATAGTGGAGCCAAGGAAGACAGAGAAGGAAGAAATATACTCTGGATAGAAAGAAATCCTGGTGATTTCACTAATGTCTCTTGAGAACTTTCTAAAAGCTGAGTACCTTCTAAGTGCTATGTCCCAAGGACTTTAGGGGAACAGATAGACTCTTCAGGAAGCCACTCACTGAGTTTCTACAACCCCAGACTCTCCATCCATGAAATGAAGAAGGCCTAACATTGTGTGACTGTAGCAGCAGCCCCAGGAAGATGTGAGGAAGGGCAAAGGATCCCAGAACAGGGTGAAGAGAAGAGTGAACAGCAGAGACTCATCCAGGGGCAAGGAACGTACAGACCAGTCCTCGTAGTAAACACCTCAGTGACCATGCTGAGAGAGGCCCCATGCACCATGCATGGAAGGAAGGAAAGAAAGAAGGGAGGGAGGGAAGGAGGAGAAGGGGAGAGAAAGGCACACTGGGGCACACCTCTACTACAAGCATTTGGGAAGCAGAAGCAGGGGGGTCACCAGTCCCAGGTCAGCCTAGGCTGTATTGAGAGACATAGGAGAGACCATGGTTTTTCCACCTGAGCACATCTCCTGGCTTGAGAAAATAGCAGACTTGACCCTGGAGAAGAGTCCTACCGACTGCCAAGTTCTTATGCAGAGGTCTAGCTCTGCCACCCTTGGTTTCATGAGATACACAGCCTAAAAGAATCCTCTTGGCCTTGGAGAGCAGCGCACTTGTTCAGGGAATTCCCCGATGCAAGACCCTTTCAGGGAAACAGCATTTCCCATTATTGAAGTTAAAAGTGTCATTCACTTTCCTATAAGCCTTGCAGCTGGGATAGTTCAGCACTTGACTCTGTGTGAGTGCGTGCATGCGTGCAAAGAGGCCCTTAGAGGATTTGTTTTAAGGTGGTAACAACAGCTACAGCCAATACTTCCTGCCTATGTTGCAGGCTGTAGCAGTGGCATCTATACCAGAGTAGCACTGTGCTAAGCCACCCCCGAGACTGCTGACCAGTCTAACCCAATCATTGCTGTCACTGTCCTCTCTCTCCTGCGCTGGCACTTCTCTGCATACCTGTCTCGCTCTCGGGAAATTCCTCTTCTGTTAGTCAGCCAGAGTCACTTTCTGTTGCCTAAGAACTTCTATCTGGATGGTTGTGGCGCACACCTTTAATCCCAGCACTTGGGAGGCAGAGGCAGGCAGATCTCTAGTTCGAGGCTAGCCTGGTTTACAGAGTGAGTTCCAGGACAGCCAGAGCTGTTATACAGAGAAACCCTGTCTCAAAAACATAAAATAAAAATAAAAGAACCTCTGTGGGATGGGGATGATACTAGCAGGCACAATGCCCTGGCTTCCGACCCTAGCACTGTATAATCTAGGCATGGTGACACATCCTGGTAACCCCACCTTTTTGGAAGGAGAGGTAGAAGGATAGTAAATTCAAAGTCACCCTTGGGTAGATAGCAAGTTCAAGGTCAGCCTAGGCTACTTGAGAATCTATGTAAAAGAAGGAAGGAAAGAGAATTTATAGTATGCCTATAATCCCAGCACTCAAAAGGTAGAGACAAGAAAATTAGGAGTTCAAAGCCAGTCTCAGCTATATAGCAAGTTCAAACCTAGCCTTGGCTACAATAAGACCCTGTCTAAAAAGAACAAATAAAAACTGTAACACTTGGGATCTTCGCTTTGGTCAAAAGGATCCAAGATCTATCTGTAGCAAACACAGAGATAATTTTTTTATTTAAAAGTCACTAGAAGGTCACCTCTCTCACTTAAAATGAAAAAAAAAAAAACTAGAGGTATTCACCATCTAGCCCTAGCCCCTGCTCTAATGAGTGGTGGGATGAGCTGGAAGCCCAAAGCCACAGTCTATGGCCAAAGCAGAGCACTCTCTGCTTCAGGGAGCACCCACACCGTCCGCCCAAAGGAGGTATTCACTGGGAGACTTCTACCTGGCTGGGAACGTGCCGGCACTGCACGTTCAAAGAAGTTTCGGAGCAGGAGCCCCACTGCCCTCCACTGCCCAGCTGGCTCAGCCCACCTAGGCTAGGAGAGGCCTGCCTTTGTGTGGAGATAGACCCAAGGACCACCAGGACAAACACACTGCATCTGGTTTCTCCTGCTCTTCCGCTCTTCCCTGCCCAGCTGCACGGCTCCAAAAAACACCCAGAGACACACCCTCGCGGTCACCTACAGGTAGGAAGCAGACAGGCGCTCAGGACACAGGTGAGCTAGAAAACCATAGTTACTCAACCGGTGCTTAAAAACAAGGTTTTCAATGTCTTTCAGGGGTTGTTGTGCGGTTGGTAGAGTGTGGGGCTAGCACACGCAGCTGTCAGCTTCGAATAAACCAGTCTTGGTGGCAGACCTATAACCCCAGCACTCGAGATATAGAGTCAGGGGGACACAAGTCCAAGATCGTCCTCAGTTGCATAGCGAGTTTGCAGGCCAGCCTGTGATATACAAGACCCTATCTAAAAAGTAAATAAATATTGGAGCTGGGGAGGCAGCTCAGCTTGTAAAAGCGCTTGGTGCCACACCTGACACCCTCAGCTTGGTTGCCAGGACCCACATAGTAGAAGAGAACCAGCTCCTTCAAGTTGCCCTGTGGCTTCCACATCCATGCTGCGGCGTACACATATACACATAAACGCACAATGAATAAAAAACAAACAGATACATGCTTAAAATATATGAATAAACCTGTCCTAAAACCCACACAGGTGTATCTGTCCCTCACACCAAAGCTACATGAATGTCATCATAATTCAACTCATACACCTGTCTTAAGCCAGGCCTCCCATGTAGGGGGATGGGGGTGCTTATACAACTCACTCCATCTTGCCCACTTAAAACCATGGAGAACTGGGCTACCAATCAATTTCCCTAAGGAAAATTCCCTGCCAGGACTTTTGAGTTTTGTTCTTCAAAACAAAATCTTGGTAGTTATCATATTCCTTGGTTATCAGGCAGGAATAACACTATCCAAACAGGCCAGGCCACGTAAGCGGCTGACCTGCATACTGCTGATTTAGTCTCTACAGTGAACACAACCGAATCCTGGACCTTCCACATAGGAAACGCTGGCCAGTACACTCAGTCGCGTGCTCAAGGCACAATCCTAATAGAGGCAGAGTAAGGCTCTGAGTTTTTAGCTCCAACCTCCAGTTTTCTTAGACCTCAAATTCCCCCAGGGGATGAGGTACCAGCTAGAGAGTCTGAAGTGCGGGCGGCTTTCACCAGGCGGTCAGAGCTCCTAAGTCACCAAGAAGACGTCATCTCCTTCCAGGAGAATCAGGCAGTCAAAGCATCCTGAACTACTAGATCCAAGAGTTCAGAGCTCTCCTCCAACCTCTTCATTTTGGGGGTGAGGTAAAGAGACTCGGAGATGCATGTGCACAGTAAAGACCCCACACTCCAAGTCCAGGGAGCCCGTTATCTCCCTGATAAATGGATTTTATGACCAGGACATGGGAAACGGTTTGAGGTCTTAGGAAACTTTAAATAGTGTCAGTTGACACAGTGGGAAAAACTATCCCTGTTGGAGGTCTGTTCATCCTGCTGGCTACTTTAAGGAAAGTCAGGGTTCCGTACTGACACATCCTTAATGCAGATGAATCTTTCCTCAGACAGAGCTTTAGCAAGGAGACCAGGGTCGGCAAGAATTCAATGACACTATTTCTGTTTTCCCTCTCTTTCTCTCTCTCTGTCCCTCCCTTCCTCTCTATCTCTTTCTTTGTACCCTCTAATTATGTCAAGTGATGCAAATTTTATGTCTATGCATCACTTATACATTAGAAGTTTCCATCTAACACAGGGATAAAAAATAATGACATCTTGAAATCTGCATGCAAATGAATGGATCTAGAAAAAACCATATTGAGTAAGGTCACCCAGACCCAGAAAGACAAATATAATATGTACTCACTTATAAGTGACTTCTAGACGTAAAGCAAAGAAAAGAACCAACTTACAGTCCACAACCGCAGACACCCTAGACAACAAAGAGGACCCTAAGAGAGGCAGATATGGATCTACATAGGAAGGAGAAAAGACAAGATCTCCAGAGTACATTGGGAGCACGGGGGTCATGGGAGAGGGTAGAAAGGGAAGGGGAGGAAAGAGGGGTAACAAAGAAAAATGTATAACTCAATAAAAACAATAAGAATAAAAACAAAGTTTCCATTTAAACGTCTGTAGTATTCGATTAAACAAAAGAAAAGTTGTGTCTATTTAAAGAAAATTAAGTGAATAATGATCATTAGCTATCATGCCTTTTTTAAAAAGCCACTTCAATCAGAGTAAAATGTGTTAGTTCATAATCACCTTGCAAACAAATGACTTAGAAACCAAATTAAAACTGTCAAGCACATGACTGAACTCATGGTGGGTACCACGTAACTAGAAATCTATCAAACTAACTTGGGGGTCATCTTTATACTCTGTGACTTCCTCTCTTCACTTCCTTCCCTGTTCACCCCCTCACCACTCAGGGGACCTCTAAGTCCTCTAACAGAGGCCGCTTGTCACCTACAGAAAAAGAATGAGAAACGGAGTTGTTTACAGGGGTAGAAGGGGGTATACCGCCCCCTCGTGGAATATTTGGGAATTGGCGCCCTGTCGTACCTTTGGTATTGGCCGGAAGCCTGATACTTCGTGGAATAGTTCCTTCTTCGGATGACCGCATCCCCAGCTGTGGGTTAAGGACGTGCCACCACGCCCAGCTAGGGTGGGAGAGGGTCTCAAAGTCACATCCTTACACTCCACTGGCTGAGCTATCTACCCCATCCCAGGATTCTCACACTGGGCAGCTCTTCCAACACCAGAGCGGATTCTGAGAACCCCAGTCAACAACTTGAGCACACAGCATTTACAGGAGAAAGGAATTGAGATGTAGAAAATAATTGGCTACACCTTAGTGTCAGCCAGGAACTCAGTTGCAACTTAGTTAATTGGCTGCAGGGCATCCGAGATTGAATTCCAAAATAGGTTTGGTCTGGTCTGTTCAGCTCAGAGCAAATGGCCAGCCCAAATTTTACTTAGCTCGAAATATTTGATTAAGAAAGCCCTGTGTCTGACGAGCCTGGGAACCACTGCTGTAGAACAAAACACAAGACCTATCTTGGGCTTTTCTTTTACAGCTCTGGGGGACAAGGCCCTGGGCAGACCCGCTCAGAGTGTCAAATGTCCTTTCAAGATAGATATCGCAGATTACTTAACCATTTAGAATCTGAGATTCTAGCTGCTAAGATACCTGTACAGTAAACCTACACACAGTGTGGCCCCGTGGGCCCGCGAGATGCGCATGAAATGTCCTCGGTAAGGATCTAGTGAGAAACAAACATTCTGGAAAGGCTGGGCGGTGGCAGCTATGCTCGTCCTGCCACCCCAGTTTTACCTAAAAGACATTTCAGTAAACATGGCTGACTTTTAAAAACAAGAGCTAGGCTGGGTGAGGTGACACACGCCTGTCGCTATAGTTCTGGGCAGCAGAAGGCAAGAAGATCAAAGCGTTCGGAGCTCAGCCTCAGTTATCCAGCAAATTTAAGGTCCACTTTGACGACATGAGCCCTTGTGTCAAAAAAGAGGATTTTTCAAGCAAACTTGGCACAGTCATCAAGCTAAGAGAGTCCTTACAGGCATAAGATCTCCATCCTGCCTCCATCTCAGCTGAGACTATATACGGATAGGAAAGCAGGTGAGCAACAACAAAGGGAGGGCGCCCTCTAGTGGTGCGTCAGGAGCAGAGAATTGTCCTCTGACCTCTCCGTGTGAAATAATAGCATGTATACCACACACACACACACAATAATAGCATGTATACCACACACACACACAATAGCATGTATATCACACACACACACAATAATAGCATATATTCTACACACAATAATAGCATGTATACCACATACACACATAATAGCATGTACATCACTACCACATACATACACATATACACAATAATAACATGTATACCAGCACACACACATATACACAATAATAGCCTTATACCACCACTACACCACACCACACACACATACACACAATAAATAGATAAAATGTAATTATTTTTAAAGCCAAGCATGACAGTGTGTGCTTGTCATCCCAGCATTGTAGTAGGAGGCAGCAAGCTCTCTGGGCTACTGGTCAGCCACTCTAATGACCTGATCAGGTCTAGGCTAATATAGCTTGTCTCTAGGCAAGACAGTGTGGTGGCACCCTCTTTCAATCCAGCACTTGGGAGTCAGAGGCAGGCAGATTTCTGAGTTTGAGGCCACGTGGTCTACAGAACAAGTTCCAGGACTACACAAAAACACCCGACCTCAAAACACCAAAAAGAAGAGCACATGGCTCCTAATGCCAGAGATTGTCCTCTGCCTGTCCCCTCACCATGCACACACATGCGCACACAAGCGCACATGCACCTACACAAAGATGAACATAAATATGGTGACATTCTGTTTGTGATCTAACAAAGTTTGCCTGAAGATCAGAGTGCAGAGCTAAGCCACTAGTTAGCCATAGAGGCCAAGCAGTGGTGGTGCACACCATTAATCCCAGTACTCAGGAGACAGAGGCAGACAGATCTCTATGAGTTCAAGGCCACCCTGGGCTACACGAGATTGATCCAGTCTCAAAGAGAAACAGTCTGGCGGTGATGGCTCACACTTTTAATCCCAGTACTTGGGAGTCACACACCTTTAATCCCAACACTAGGGAGGTGGAGACAGGAAGGGATATGTCTGGGCAGAGAGAGGATTATAAGGCAGGATTGAGACAGGAGCTGAAGGCATTCAGTCAGTCTTGTAGGCAGGATACCCCATTCGGCCTGAGGATGGCATAGAGGTAAGAACTAGTGGCTGGCGGCTCTGCTCCTCTGATCTTTGGGCAAGCTTTATTTGTTAGATCACAAACAAAATATCACCACACATTATACCCAAAAAATATTACACACAAAAAGGTTTCATTTTTAAGGATTCAATTGTCAATATTTATAGTGATAAAAATTAAATCTGAGGATGGCTGAGCGGTGATGGCACACGCCTTTAATCCCAGCACTCGGGAGGCAGAGGCAGGCGGATCTTTGTGAGTTCGAGGCCAGCCTGGTCTACAAGAGCTAGTTCCAGGACAGGCTCCAAAACTACAGAGAAACCCTGTCTCGAAAAACCAAAAAAAAAAAAAAAATCTGAGGAAATCTTACAAATATTTACTAATTGATTTAAACATGACTATAATGTGCTGTTAACATCAACACAACATATTCTATGAAAAATAATCCTTTTCTCAGCACAGGGAGCGAGTGGGAAGGCTGGCACGGCTTCACAGTTGCGGATCTCCTCAGTTATCTGCCTCAGAAACGACAGCTGGACTCTTGGGGCCGCTTCTGCAGGCCGTCTGCTGTCACCTCACCCCTAACGTCCCCTCTGGAAAATGCCATTGTGCTCCTGCAGACAAAGGAGAGAGCTAAAGAGGTATGTAACCTTAGTGCTATTATTGGAGTAGACTCAACCTGACACTCCTGCAAATGTCTTGAGTACCCCTGGGGTTCTCCAGACAGTCACTGGGAATCGCTCCTCTAAAGGTCAACTGGACAAAGGCCTCTGCTCTTCTGGTAGCCATGTTTCCAGGGAGTTCCTTGTGCCTACCTTGTCCTTCTTTACTTCCTAGGTTCTGTTCCTGCTCTCTCCCACCCCTATGCTCTTGCTTCCCTTGGCAATTTTGCATATTCTGAGGCAGAGCCCTTCCCCTGCACTCTGCAGGAAGCCACCAGGGAGATAAGAAACCTCAAGTGAGAATCCTTCAAGCAGTGAAGATGGTGGCCTCTGGCTTAATGCTAGGCAACTCTTGCCCCTCATTACCAAAAATACAAGCTGTTGGTTCCTGTTATTCTATTTCCAGGAAGAGAATTTGTAACAAATCTTCACTCAATCTGTAGAATAAGAAGTTTGGTATCAAAAGTGACACAGCTTTGTGTGTTAAATTAAAATATGTAGCTGGGTGTGGTGGCGAATGCCTGCAATCCTAGTACCAGGAGGCTGAGGCAGGAGGATCTTAAGTTCAAGACCAGTCCCAGATGCATAGGGAGACGTGTGTGTGTGTGTGTGTGTGTGTGTGTGTGTGTGTGTGTGTGTGTGGTGTGAGTGAAAGTGTGTGAATGTGTGTGTCCTTAACAGCAGTGTACTGGTTAGTATTTTGTTAACATGACACAAAACAAAGTCATCTGGGAAGAGGAGGTTGCCAGGGAAATGCCTCTCTCAAACTGACCCGTATGCAAGCCTATGGAATATTTTCTTTCTTTCTTTTTTTTTTTTCTGATTTTCAAGACAGAGTTTCTCTGTAGCTTTTGGTGCCTGTCCTGGAACTAGCTCTTGTAGATCAGGCTGGCCTTGAACTCACAGAGATCTACCTGCCTCTGCTGGGCATGCACCACCACTGCCCAGCTTGGAATATTTTCTTGATTAATGGTTGATGTGGGAAAACCCACACTGTAGGTGGTGCTCGGTTATATAAGAAGACAGGCTGAGGCTGAGGCTGGGGCTAGAGAGATGGATCAGCTGTGAAAGGCTAGGCTAACACCAACAATGAGAAACCAGGCTGAGCACACCATTGAGCAAGTCAGTAGGCAACACTCTTTTATGGCCTCTGCTTCGGTTCCTGCCTCCAGGCTCCAGCCCTGCTTGAGTTCCTGCCCTGGCTTTTCTCAGTGACAGATTGTTATCAGAATATGTAAATGAACTCTTTGCTTCTCCCCCACCTCACCCCCCCTCCCACCCCCCAAGTTGCTTTTGGTCTTAGTCTTTATCACAGCCACAGGAAGCAGACTAAGATAAGCCATTTTCTACAGGACACATCTCATACTCAGATCTCCACGTTGTCCACTGGATGCCCAGTCTTCTTTACTCACCAACCTTCACCTCCCGGTGAGCATCAGTGGACAGAAACTCTGCTCCACCCACAACAGAGGCAAAGGGTGTCTTCCTGGGTCCTCACTGCAGTTCCAGACCACACTCCATGCATGTATTCTAAAATTTCAGTCATTAGGCAGTACCATTATCCCCCCCTCCCCCCAGGGTACATGTTAGTCCATTCTGGTACAACTTTTCTCTCTGCAAGTAGAGAAAAGACGCCTCCAAAGGAACCAAGCCTACCCACATCTGGGTCTTGAAGTCCTAACCTCTAGAATCGTGAGAATAAATCTCCAAGTTTGAGCTATCCAGTCTGGTATGTTTCACTACAAGAGCCAGAGAGTGCCCGTCAGGGTCATTATCAAACTTCACGAGTATATCCTGTAAGGTTCAACAGCCCAGTTTACATGCCCACATTATGTGACTTTATGTCTGCTTTGTTAAGATTTATTTTTTTAATATTTATTTATTATGCATACAGTATTCTCAGTACTCTGCCTACATGTCAGAAGAGGGCACCAGATTTCATTACAGATGGTTGTGAGCCACCATGTGGTTGCTGGGAATTGAACTCAGGACCTTTGGTAGAGTAGGCAGTGCTCTTAACCTCTGAGCCATTTCTCCAGCCCCGTAGATTTATTTTTAATTAAATGTGTAGTTGGCTGTTTTTACTCTTTGACACTTTGGGTGGCCCGCCACCCAGCTCCCAAATAAATATACGTGTTGTCTTATTCTTTCTTCTTTTTTTTTAGGATAGTATCGGGAGGGAATTTTTCAATAGGTACAGAAAATTTGCCCGTGTTTAATTTCCAACTGCTTAAAATACCCCCGACCCCAAAAGGTAGGAGTAAGACAAAATGTTCAGCCTTGGTTTGACTTGTTTCTAGCCAGCTTTTTGTGACTTAAATTATCCTGTCTACCTTTTGCCTCTGGGCTTTTATCTTTCTCTATTTCTGTATACCTTTCTTTACTTCTTACTCCATGGTTTGCTGTGTAGCTGGGTGGCTGGCCCCTGGAGTCTTCCTCTCCTCAATTTCTTGTTCCTTATCTCTCCTCCCAGATTTCTCCTCCTATTTATTCTCCCTGCCAGCCCTGCCTATCCTTTCTCCTGCCTTGCTATTGGCCATTCAGCTCTTTACTAGACCAATCAGGGGGCTGGAGAGATGGCTCTGCGGTTAAGAGCATTGACTAGACAGCTTCAGAGTTAAACAATTGCAACATAAAAGAATGCAATACATCTTTGCATCATTAAATAAATGTTCCACAGTATAAACAAATGTAATGCATCTTAAAGTAATATTCCAAAACAATTATGTGACCTGGGGAGGAGGGCTTGTGCACATGAGTGTAGGTGCTCACAGATGTCAGAAGACGATGTCAGATGCAGATCCCCTGGCACTGGAGTTACAGGCAGCTGTGAGTGGAGCCAATGTGAACTCTGGGAACCAAGTTCTACTTACTAGAAAAATATGCGTTCCTAACTGATGAGCCATCTCTCTTTATATCATCTTTCTTGGTTTCCAGTTTCTTGGCTCCCTTTCAAGGTGAGGTTTCTGCTATCATTTCTCTCTTTACCCAACTCCTGTCAGCATCAGACACCCCCATCCCTCTGCCTCAGCCGCAAGGTGGGGCTGGGACAAGCTACTGTAGGTAGTGCTCTAACTACATGCCAAATTTTCGACCTAGGAATACAGAACAATGTTCAATTCAGTATTTCCAGGAAAATGAAGATGCTTCCCAAGTCACCTGTGCCTTCCACCCCTGGTTAGTGTTCCAACCCCACAATGCTTCCCATCCTAGCGTCCAGGTGCAACTGTGCAGGAAGCCAGGAGCCCTGTAACCTGAGCAGCAGGAAGCAACCTTGAGGTGAGGGGATGGTTCATGCCATCACCATGGCAACCCCCTCCCACTCTGCACACTAGAGGGCCTGCAGTCCGCTGCACTGTGTTGTGAGAAGTGAACCATCAATCCCAAGCTGCTCTTACAGGAAAAAGAGGCCTCTTCAAAAGGCATGAGTCCTCCTGGGAGCTACGAGCACACAGGACAAAGGACACTATGCTCTTCTTCCCATTGTAATCCAGTCCCACAAACTGATGGTTTATCTGGTTCGGGTAAGAGAGACTTGGAGACTAACAAGGAGACCCTTGGCCAGAGTTTACTCTGGCTGGACGGGAGGAACAGGTCTGCCACCTGGTTGACACCTGGTTGTTCCTGTCACTTGAGCACACGTGGCTGAGGTCTCCAACGCCACTAAATTCAGCCTATTCAAAAGTTAGGGCTGGCGAGATGACTCAGCGGTCTCTTGCTGCCAAACCTGAGCTTTATCCCAGGGACTCATGGTATGAAGACAGAGAAGAGACTCCCAGAACTTGTCTTCAGCCTTACACACACACACAAACTAAAAATTTAAGTTAGCTTTGGGCTCTCTGAGATGCGGACCCTATGAGCAACAACCACAATGAGAGGAAGGACTAGAAAGAAAAAAAGCTGTGTCCATGGGTGGAGGGGAGCTCCTCCCTTCCTGCAGTTACACGAAGCAGTGAAGACTGGACTCTTGGAAATAGTCTCCTACCCGAGATGAACATGGCCTAAGCCGCAGGAACTGTGGACCCACCCTGGCGTCACCGGCAAAGCATGGTAGAAAAGAAGGCTGCTGGGGAGCATGGCAAAGAGTACGGTATCCTTTCCCATGCTGTTACTGTAGTATTTGGGATTTACCTAAAGTTAAGATTGCTACCTGCTTCCAAGTCCAGAACACAATGTGGGACACCTGCTACACTAGCCTGGGCCGTGGAGCCTGAAGATCCAGATGTGGTGGGAGACCCTCATCTACCCTGTTCTCTGAGGTGCACAGGGTTGTGCGTCAAAGGGCAGACCACAGGTGGTCCCTCGTGGCAGTTTTGTCAACCACAGTGCAGTGTAACCGAGGGTGTTTGCAGAGATTAACTTGAGAGACCACCCGCTCTGGAATGTAGGCAGCTCCTTCCTCTCTGCTGGGGTCCTGGATTGATGGGAAACAGAGAGACGGGAAAGGAAGCTATGAACACCGACAGTCTTTTTTTCTGCTTTCTGATCCAGAGATGTAACTGCTGCCAGTCAGGAGCCACTCCCTAGAGTGGCTTCTTGCCTTCCCTACTATGATGGACTCTAATACTGAAAAGTGGCACCAAGACACGGGGTCGTGGCTGTAATAAACCTGTCAACACGATCTTAATAGACTTTGGGGGACGTGTCCGTGGAACAAAACAGGAAGAGTTTGGAGATGCAGGCTGAGGAAGCCCCTAGCTTCCACAAGCACAGCTCAATGGATCGTTCTGGTAGTTCAGAAGACCAGAATGCCACCAGAAAGATGGACAGCAGGACTGCCCCCATGGTTAGAGGGAACACAACCTCTTAGAGGAAACTGAAGGCCTCTTGTGTTATATTTGGCAAAGAATCTAGCTTCGGTCCAAGCATTTTCCAGAAAAGTTGGGAGGGGCTGAACTCAAGTGGACTAATTTAACTGGTGGATAAGTTTAGGACAGCGCGATATTCACCCTGCGGCGTGGCTAAGCACTCCCTGCTTTACTCGCACTTCCAGTGAGGACACAAAGTACAGAGAGAGGAATTGTGCTGTTTCACAAGGCAAGGAGCTGGAACCCAGCTAAAGCTGAGGACAGAGCTGATGCAGACATGACTGTAATTCAGAGATCACTACAACCGAGGAGGAGCTTCAGACTTTACACTTGAACAATTCAAAATGTATCGTGTTGGGGACACTCGATCACCTGTGAACCCTGAGTTTGCATTTGCATTAAATAAAATTAACCTTGGTCCAGGAGGCTGACAGCAGCTGGTTGACAGAAAGTAAATCATACACCCATCAGAGGGCAGATGGGTGGAAGGGAGGCCCCGGAAGAAGTAGGGAGGGATCTGGAATATCTTTTTATTTTTAGGCTTTTGTTTGGTGGAGCAGAGGGACGCTTTCTTTGGGTGACACCAGCAAGGAGGAAGGGTTAGCTAGTTGCTTCAGTCTCTCTGAGCTAGCGGTTTTCACCCTAGCCTTTGAATCTCAAGTCTTATTTATAAATAGAACAACAGATTTTAGTTAAAGCTACCTTTAGCAGCAGCAAAGCCAGCGCCTGGGAACAGAATCCCCGGCAGGCTTGCGGCCTGAGCAGTCAGGGCACGGCCAGAGAAGCAGGCCCATGACTGCAGTCAGCCTCAAATGGCATACGGAGATAGGAGACTCCCCCCTCCTCAGGACTAGTATCCCCCACCCCCACCCCACTGCCCCTGCTTTGGCAAAAATTGTCACACACTACAGAAACTGGCATACCGCACCAGTGGACAAAACACAGTCCCTTCAAAAGCAAAGGGACCGGGTCCACTCATAGACTTACATGTCAAATGCATTAATGCTTATCAAACACTCATGCCCACAATTGATTAAACAACTGATTCCTATGGGGGGGGGAGTGAACCCTACTGTAAGTAAATTACCTGCAATGATCTTCGAAGTACCTAACTGAAGATGCTGAGGAGGCTGCGTTCTCAGAAGATTTAGAGCCTTTCAAACTCTGGCTACTGAATACTAAAGTCATTAGCACTAAGTAGAACTGGTGGTAAAGAATGCCTAACGATAAATACTTAATGAGCTGGAAGTGGCTCTTCTAATTAAGAGATCTAATAACTGTCACTAGTTAATGGCCATGAAAAGGCAAGGAAGTACATGGTGAAAAGAATACTTTCACCGGAAAACAAGGGTATCTTCTAATGCCAAGAAATATCAATCGTGTGTAAGTAAGAAGTCACGCCCAACACATACACACAAATACTTTATTAATACAACATACATAAAAACTGTAACAGAATAAGAAGTTTAAATATCGGCATCATAACAAGCAGGCGGCAGTTCAACATCCAGGGTGGAGAGAAGGCTGGAAGGAGACTGCAATGGATCTGGAGGAAGAGGGATTTCTCTTTAGGTTTCGGCAAATCCTGTAGCCATTGTCCATAACATTAGCTGCTACTTCCACCCTAAATTCAATTATCTGATGAATCTCACACTGTAGTCATATTTCATTTGTATTTTAAGAAATAAAGCTTGCCTGAAGATCAGAGAGTAAAAGAGCCCCACTGGTCAGCCTTACAGACCAGGCAGTGATAATATACACCTTTATTCCCAGTAGCCACACTGGTTGCCATAGAAATCGGTTCGTGCACGCCTTTAATCCCAGTGGTGCACGCCCTTAATCCCAGTCCTAGAGAGGATTATAAAACAGGAGGAGGCAGCTCACAGACACAGTCTCATTGAGATTCCTGAGGGCAGGATCACCATTTCAGATAAGAGCCAGTGGCTGGCTGTTTTGTTTTTCTGACCTTCAGGCTGAACCCAATTATCTGTCTCTGAGTTTTTATTAATGTGCCATATCACACAACGTGCAGATTTCTTCAATGTGGCAGTGGCCTCCGAGCTGACCTTCATCAAGAAGTAGGCCTTAAAAGTATGTGAACCTACATGTTCTTTAGAGCACAAGGAAAGTCTAATGCTAAGATAGGACCAACCACCTGCGTCATCGGAGCGGGTGGTCTGATGGTGTCTTCTGACCGCCACTTCCAACTAAGACCTTAAGCTTCCGGCAGGGAGAAGGTGCTGCCGGTCTACATTGCAGCGTAGGTATGTGGCCTTCTGTTAGCCGTGGGTGGAACCTGACTGCTCACCTAATTACGGGTACTACAGACCTCAACTCATAGCCTAAGAAGCTGGATGTTAAATTTCATCTTCTGCTATAACCAAGGCTGACCAGATTCCAGAACTACTTTTGGTATCAAAACATAATGACTGAGGAAAAAGGTTTTATTATTTTGAAATTTTGCCCCAGTAGTCCGAAGGACAGAAGCTACACACAGGCTTGCCTGTTGTCCCCACAGCAATGCAAGTGCCATCTAACAAGTTGCTCACAGCTTTCTTACCAGATTCCCATGCTAGGAAGGGTGTCTTCAGAGGTGAAGGGGGATCCAGGTGCAGCAGCTTCTCAACCATGTTTTCCTCACTCAGGACCATGAGAGGCACTCCATTCAAGGGGAGATGTGCAATCTGGTGCTCCTCAGGCAGGTCAAAACTCTCAAAATCTGTCACAAAGGGAAGCAACAAGCGTCAGGACAAAGCTCCCTCAGCCCGGTCAGGGCAATGGCAGTGAAGTACATTACATCAAAATATTCTTCTCCACTACTCAAAACAGAGCCAATTTAATAATACTCAGTTAAATAGGTTACTGCCTTAAAGTCAATATTACTGTAAACATACTCAGCAAAAAGTATAATTGTGCCGGCTGGTGGTGGCGCATGCCTTTAATCCTAGCACTCAGGAAGCAGAGGCAGGCAGATCGCTGTGAGTTCGAGACCAGCCTGGTCTACAAGAGCTACATATAAATACATATAAAATAAATTTGAATAAATTATTTTTTTAAAAAAAAAGGAAGGAAGAAAAGAAAAAAGGGATTTGTCATGATCTGAGTTGTAGGCCAAGCCAGGATTTTTCCTGAAAGACATTTTCATGTAAAAAGAGAGTATTTGTCTAATAACCTCAAGGAATGAAGTCTATCACACTTCAAGAAGTTTTGTCGTCAGGCAGTGGTGGTGCATGCCTTTAATCCCAGCACTCAGGAGGCAGAGGCAGGCGGATCTCTGTGAGTTTGAGCCTGGTCTACAAGAGCTAGATCCAGGACAGGCTCCAAAGCCACAGGGAAACCCTGTCTTGAAAAACCAAAAAGAAGTTTTGTCACCAATGACAGTATTCAGAAATATTAAAAAGGTTAAAATAGTGTAACACGGGGGCTGGAGAGATAGCTCAGTGGTTAAGAGCATTGCCTGCTCTTCCAAAGGTCCTGAGTTCAATTCCCAGCAACCACATGGTGGCTCACAACCATCTGTAATGAGGTCTGGTGCCCTCTTCTGGCCTGCAGACATACACAGAGACAGACCATTGTATACATAATAAATAAATAAATATTTAAAAAAAAAATAGTGTAACACTCACCTGCAATAGTTAGCATGACGTTAATTTGAAAATTTCTCTTACATTACTTTAGACTTTTAGACTTGGCCTTTTCTTTTTGTTTATTTGAAACAGGGTCTCTCTACACAGCCTTGGCTGGCCTTGAACTCAGAGCTCCACTTGCCTCTGTCTGGGACTGATGGCGTGCACCACCAAGCCCAGCTATACTTGGCCCTTTCTGATGACATCAAAGGTGATATCAAACAATATACCTTTTAGAGATAAGGTCTCTATGTAGCCCTGGCTATCCTGGAACTCACTGTGAAGACCAGGCTGTCCCTGAATTTACACAACAATGACCTTGAGCTTCTGATTTTCCTCAAATCTTTGCTCCCATTCTCCCCTGTCCGAAGGCGATATCCTGGCAAGTAATTCCACCTGAGCAAGTCTGTTTACTCAAAGTGACCCAGGTCAGGCAGTCTCAGAGTCTGGAGCTGCACAATACAGCCACAGGGCATTACAGGGCAAGAGAATCTCAAGCTGAGGGCATCCCAAAGACCTTACCTAGAGGATTGAAGGGAAAGAACTTTTCTATTTCTGGACAGGCGTCATCAGAAGCAGAAACAGAGCTTTGTATCTTAGCAGGCTTCTCAGCGATCTAGAAAAACCCAAGACAACAAGCAGCTATTACAAGTTTTGCCACCTACATGGTAACAAGAAGTTGGAGGGCCTCCTCAAATGATGCCGCCACACGTTCACACTGGTCAGTTCTGTGCTATCTTCCAAGAAGTCACAATTCCCGTTTTCAGGATTCAGTCAAAAGAGAGAACTGACTCCCGGAAGTTATCCTCCAACCTTGACATGCATGCCATCACATGTGCAGGCCCTGCCCTCCTCACACACACACACACACACACACACACACACACACACACACACAGACACACACACACACGCTAAGGGCCTGGAGACATGACTCAGTGGTAAGAGCGCTTGCTCCTCTTACAGAGGACTAAGGTTCAGTTCCTGGCACCCACAGCTACCTGTAACTCCAGTTCAAAGGATGCAATGTCCCTTTACGTCTTCCTCAGGCACATGGTACACTTATATACCATACAGGCAAACATTCACATCCAAAAACTACTTTTTTTTTTAAGTTAAGCCAGAAATTTTAGCACCTATCCACATATATTTCCAAGAACACTGAGCAGGGTTAACTCAAGGCTAATCTACTCGGCTATTCAAACCTAACAGCAGAGAAGACAGGCTTGAAGCATCCCAGAATAGTAAGTAGCCAGCTAATGCTGAAGTCACTTTACCTTATAAAGTGTAGTTTTTCTGCCACTGTTACCTTAATCATTTGCATGGCTAATATTAACAAGTTTATGTTCCTTAAGTACATGGGGTTAAGAAGCAGCAAAACATTCAAAACATCTGAAGAATACTAGGTAGACAATAGCAGTAGGCCAAAACAAATCTGGGTGCTCTGGATCTCATATGTGTACGCCAGAATTGGGGGGGCTGAGGGGTAGCTCAGGCTGGCCGCTTCCCAAGTGTGAGAGTGCCGGTATCCATCAAACCCAGCTGAGTACTTCACCCATCTGCAGAGTGGCTTCGAACCAGCTGCTTACTGATGCTCCTTAAGGATGGCAGAGGCAAAGGCAGCATTAGCTACTTCTACAAGTTACATTGTACTCAAGGAGCTAAGCAAGTGGAAGTAGATTACAGCACGACTCTCCTCTGTTCACTGGTTTGTGGACTTCTATGCATCTCCTCCTTGGAAGAAAGCCAGCTAGGAAGTCCGTCTTTATGCATCAAAAGTGCTCCAGTGGGTCTTGAGATGGCTCAGTGGTTAAGAGAGCACTTGCGGAAGAAGCAAGGATCATGGGTGAATTATGAGCAAGTGCTATAAAGAGGCCAAGGACCATTGCACACTGACGGAAAAGTCAGGTGGCAGTACCGTCATCTCCCTAAAGGGTCTCCAGCAAACTCCAAGGGAGCATACCAAAGCACAGGAGCACTGAGCTACCTCCAGGCACAGGAATAACCAACGGGGTAACTAGAGCTGTGACACTGACTGTACCACGAGGAACAACCATCTGAGCTTTGGATTCACTGGCACCTAGAAGATTATTCAACAGAATCTCAGACAGCCCCAACCACACCTATTAGAGGAAAAGATGAGTAGAAAAGGTAAGACCACATGCTACACCACAAAGAACAACACAATACCAGTAAAACCTAAAGACCCTACAAAAGCAAGACCTGAACAACCAAATATGGATGAACAAGAAGAAAATGATCTAAAAAATAAGGAAGAGAATGTTTGAAATTCTTAGAGATGAAATGAGGAATTACCTTAAAGAAATGGAAGAAAAAACAAACACAAAATTGGAAGATATCAGCAAATCACTTAAAGAAAACCAAGAAAAAGAACTCAAACATATAAAAGAATCTATTCAGGACTTGAAAACTGAGATAGAAAAAATAAAGAAAACACAAGCCAAAGAAATTATAGAAACAGAAATCATGAGAAAAAGATCAGGAACGACAAAAGCAAGCATGAACAACAGAATACAAGAAATGGAAGAGAGAATCTCAAGCGCTGAAGATAAAATAGAGGAAATAGACTCATCAGTTAAAGAAAACATTAAATCTAACAAAAGCTTAACCCAAAATATCCATGAAATATGGGACAACATAAAAAGGCCAAATCTTAGAATAATAGGTATAGAAGAAGGAAAAGAAGTTCAACTCAAAGGCACAGAAAATTTATTTAACAAAATCATAGAAGAAAACTTTCCCTACCTAAAGAAAGATACGCCTATGAAAATACAAGAAGCTTACAAAACACCAAAATAGACTGGATCCAAATAAAAAGTCCTCTCGCCACATAATAATCAAAACACTAAACATACAGAGTAAAGAAAGAATATTAAGAGCTGCAAAAGAAAAAGGTCAAGTAACATATAAAGGTAGACCTATCAGAATTACACCTGACTTCTCAGTGGAGACAATGAAAGCCAGAAGGTCATGATCAAGCAATATGCAGACATTAAGAGACCATGGATGCCAGCCCAGACTACTATACCCAGCAAAACTCAATCACCATAGAAGGACAAAACAAGATATTCCATGACAAATCTAGATTTCACCAATACCTAGCCACAAACCCAGCCCTACACAAAATATTACAAAGAAAACTCCAACCCAAGGAAGATGGCTACACCAACAAAAACACAGACAATTGATGATCTCATAACAGCAAATTCCAAAGAAAAAAATGCACAAATTAACATCACCAACAATGAAAACTAAATTAACAGGAGATAGCAACCACTGGTCATTAATATCCCTTAATATAAATGGACTCAACAAACCCATAAAAAGGCACAGGCTAACAGATTGGATACGAAAACAGAATCCATCCCTCTTCTGCATATAAGAAATGCATCTCAACCTCAAAGAACGACATTGTCTCAGAGTAAAAGGTTGGGGAAAAATATACCAATCAAATGACCTAAGAAACAAACGGGTGTAGCTAATCCTAATATCTAACAAAATAG